>DWCF01000458.1:0-46369 GCA_018230265.1 Delias oraia
ACCAAGACCGCCTAATTTTAGCAAGACCAAGACTGACCGTGTAAGACTTGAGCAAGAACAAGACTAAGCCTGCAAGAATCTTGCGCCTTGCAGCTATTTTTTTTTGACTGTGATTATTGGAATTTCTCATTAAATCTTTAGACATATTTTATTAATCTGGTTGGTCTTTACTTTGGCTATGGTAATTCAACCTCAAAATGTTTCTATTCTGGTAGGTTTTTCTAAGATCTGAAGTAAACTTTAAAAAATATCAATAGTCTAATAGGTAATTTCAAGATTTGCAAGACTCTTATTGCGATACCAAGACCAAGACCAATACCAGGTGTATTGGCGCAAGACCAAGACTGGCTAAGTCAATTTTTTTGGGCAAAATTTGGGCAATACTAATCTAAATACTTAGTTTTAATATAAAAAGTAAAATATTAACAAACAAGGAATAAAAATGTTATGTTGACATCATGTTTTCTCTTTGTCTGATTTAGGTTTTTCGCCAGCAGCTGAAAATCAAAAAAAAACCTACGAATTAGTTTACAAAATCCTGTCTGATCTCCCTAACTTAGTGTTAAGATAGTTCAATAATGACAAATTGAACTTATTCAATAAGTTACGCGCGGTATCATATATTTGGGTAAAACAGAAATATATCTTTATTTTTCCACAGTTTACAAAATTTTAAATTTATAGTTTTTAAAACACGTGAAATATTTGTAAAACTATTTGGCTAAATGATTGGCACGTCGATTATTTAATGCGTTGTGAAGAGGCATTATGGAAAATACATACGTAGCATCGTCCCGTTTGACCAAAAGAAGCATTTGATAAAAGATGCATCGCGTTTGGAAGCTTCATCTCGCAAATTCGATTTTAACGACTTACGCAATGTTTTCGCTGCTATATTAGAATAA
This sequence comes from Delias oraia, assembly GCA_018230265.1. Lineage (NCBI taxonomy): Eukaryota > Metazoa > Arthropoda > Insecta > Lepidoptera > Pieridae > Delias > Delias oraia. The sequence continues at coordinate 906 of DWCF01000458.1, forward strand.
TTCACATAACTGAAATAAAGGCAAGCGTTTTATGATACAATTACGAATATTAAAAACATATATATATTTAGAAGTTCACTTTAATCCAGCCATACGCCAAGTGCTCATTATTTTATTTGATAACTAAAAATGGTAATTTTATAAGCTTTACATCAAACACGGGTAGCGTACAAATATCCAACATTCGAATTATTGTATCCAGAAAAACTTCAGTAAACTGACAAGCTATAATAATCAATGACAGAATGGCGGATTTTTCCTCAGCAATCTCAAAAGAGATTCAATAAAGTAATTTGTTGAATATTATAATTGTGGTTCATGGTTGTAACTTGTATCTCCCATTGAAATTTGTTTATAATCAATAAGATTATCTGTCGTTATTTCTGTAAATATCATAACATACTGTCACTAGCAAAATTGTGACCGCACAGAGGCCAAGAAGAATAAGAAAAATAGATATTATTGTCATTGTAGAACATTTCACTTTAATTCCTAAATGCTGTCTGAAGATAGATCAGGGTTGTTACCCCATAAAGACAAAGACCCGAAAAATATTTATTAAAAACCTAGGCTAATCGCATATTAAAACTAGTAAACCAATCAATTTAAAGTTGTCTCTAGGATACTAATAATTCTATCCGATGATATTGTTATTCTGCTCTGTGCATAATTACTCTACTTGTCTATTTAAACTTTAGTGTCTTTTTGGTTAACTGAACTCGTAAATCAGCTATTTAAACCACGATTATTTTCACCCCTTTCTATCATCCCATGGAAATAGATCATTTATGTTTTAAAATTAAAACTACATCCACCCTACCTAAACAATAGTTTACTTCTAGGTATAATTATCAAAATTTAAATTATGGTTTTCAATACAGCATATTACACGAGTAGATATATCCATAATCTACATATTTCAAGAGCCTCTGAATTTTTCACTCGCTTAGCGAAACACAGCACAAGTGCCGCTTTTTGCTGAGCGTTTTGTGAGCCCATTGTTCCACTTCGGCCAAGCTGGCCCAATTAGTGCTTCAGCATGGATCTTCCACGAGGCGACAGTATTATGACTTACGTTTAAGGCGTAAGTTATTTAATGCTGACAGAATAGTTTAAACGGCTACGTTGTCATTTAAGTCAAAACAACAAATGTTGAACAGAGTAAATTTTAACATTGAGTTAAAGCTGGAGAAATTTGCTATACATTTAAACTAGTGCTAAAACCATTTTTTTTCGAATAAAACAGAAAAGCAACTCTTTAGAATTACATACTAAATAATTGCGTTTTAAGTAATGTATGAAAGAATAAGGCTAAGATATTACTGAATAAAAATTCGCTAATTGAAAATAAAATACAGTATAAACTCTTTATCACGTATACGTTAGGTAAATATGCCGCGAATAGAAATACCGTTTATTTGGAATGGCAATTAATTTTTAAAAACATTTTATTTAACTAATTAAAATAATAAACAGAAGGAGCAGAGTTCTCTTTTCCAGTGGGCAATTTGGACACTTTTCCAAAGACTCGCGGTCGATATGGTTATCAAATCAACATCAGATTGAACTTGTTTATCTATTCTAGCAAAACAATGTTCTGTCAAAGTCATATGACCCTCATTATCCTAATATCCTCATCAGCCCAGGGCCTCTAATGTATTTAATACGTCTCTGAGAACCGGTTAAAAAAGGAGCGATGACCGCGACTCAATTTTGGTCGTATGGGCATTGGGTCGCATTCTTTTAATCCGCGAATAACGGAAGCTTGACTTAGCTTTTGCTGTATCCGAATTAAAATTTATTTGCTAGTCAACTCTAGTAGCTCAAACTGACAATCCACATGCCATGTTAGAGTTGACTACACTTATCAAGCTAAAAAATAAGAAGACTACTTTTCTGAGCGAAGATCTTTTAACTATAAAAAAATATTAATATTCTATTAAAATGAGGTAGCGCATCTGGATTAATATTAACAAATAAACATTTCGATGACTCTTGCTATTCTTGTGTGTAGGGTAGAGGGAGTTAATTAATTTATTATATTTCCCAGAAAAACTGCATCGAGGTGCAGATTGTAATTTGTATCTTAAATACATAGACTATAGGTCAATATAGGTCAACTAAGAGTTGTCATAATCAGAAATGCACATTAAGATACAATCATAATAAAACAGAATAAATATTTATATTATTTCTTTAATCAAATTAATAATATTTACATTCAATATAGCAACAGAGTTCAACATTCACAGGAGTTTAAACTTGTTATATTACACTTATTGCTATATTTACGAGGTGTGGTTAGATGCTACTGATATATCAAAAGTTGACAACGCTTTTGCCTCAGTTGGTGCTTCCTCAATCTTGTAACGGTGCTGCCACACAGGGAGATTGAAAACCACTGACTGGCAAATTGTGAGCTAAATTCATTGCGTAGTTATATACTAGCTTAAGCACCCTTTAATCACTGTATTTATTTAGCTAAGAGGCGCATTGTCTTTATAGAGGCACTACGATGGCACTTTTATAATTTGCTTATGTTATGAAGAAATGTGAACTCAATTTAATTATACTCATATTAATTTAAATATGTTTGTTTTTAATGACAAAAATAATAGTCTGTAACAATATTAAGCAACATTTACTCTACTTCACTTTTTAATAAATTTGAATGTAGCTTTTTGGGTGAATTACAATGCCTATTTAAAAAATAAGAATATATTTATTTGGAACTTTTTGATAAACAGTAAGCGCCTAAAAGTATTCTTAAATATCAAAGACAGAATATACAAGTAAAATAATAATAATTTTTGAAATTCAATCACTTTAGTTTTAATAAGATATATAAGATATTAATAAAAGAATAAAGTCATAAAAATCGACCATATTAATTATTTTACAAATCATATTGACATTTTGAGGTCTTACCAGGCGTAATAATTGATGTTTTAAGTTAAGTCTACTCAAAAATAATTTAATAAAAAAGGGAACAATTATTTCCATGTATAAAGTGACGTGTCAATAGATTCATAGACAATTATTTATATTTATAAATTTCAAAAACGTTATATTTTTTGCATTATAAGAACAACAAATTTGCCATGTTAACAAGACAAGACTTGGAAATAAAAGTATAAAAACTTAGCATGACTACATGTCAGTTCATTAAATACAACTCTACAATACTTGAAAATGATAATGTAAATAGAAAATCAATTTAACAACATACCTGCATATTATTTACTTGTATATTTAATGTTACAACCATGAAAAATTACATACTTAATAGAGGAAGCATTCATTAAATTCTTTTATCAAAATATGTAATATTTAATAAAGAACAATATTTTCACAAATTCATATTTCCTTAGCTTATATTATATTGGAGGAAGTAATAGTATTAAAGTGCATAAAAGTGCCTTCGTAGAATACCAAAAACCATTATCAACTAGGGTAACATTCTTCTATACTGTATAAAAATAATTAGGCCAAGTGTCCAAACAATAATGACAGTAATCAGAACAAGTTGTCGACATTTGCTAAACTCAAGAATCGGTCAATATCTCATATTACATTAAGAAATTCATGTCTAATATTTTATAATGCATAGAACACTAAATTGTCACACGAGAAAAATAAGATATTTAATTAGTTTATGTAACTGTTAGTGACTGGATGACAATCACTCAACACATTTAAAAAAATTTATAAACCACTAAAATCGAAACTATATACTTTATTCAATTCATATTGTATTAATTGCACTGCAGACATGGCGGCATTATAATATGTAATTATATTAAAATATTTGATATGATATACACAAATTAAATTTAGGTGCTCTATATGAAGGCACATTCTAAGGCTCTGAGCCTTCTTCAGGTCTGTACTGTTCATTTACATAAAGTATATAAGTAAATAATAACATTAAAAGATGAATTAAGGCTCTGTAACCACTGAAGGCTATGAAGAACAATAATTAAATAATATAACTAATAAGTAAGTATTGTCAACTACCATATCAATACCAAAAGAATAAAATAATTACTAAATGCTCTATAAAACTTCTTTCCCATGCTTTGCAAGTCAATGTACTTTTACTTTGACATAATTTTTATATATTAATAATATTTTATTTGTATTTAAATGTGATGAAATGTTTAATGTTACTTTTATTATTTATGAAATAAATATTTTAGTTTCTACAAAAAAAATTATTCGAATCTTATAAAAGTAATATCGCTTTAAAAAATAAGTACATGAAGTATAAAGTTAGGAACGAACCATGCGCCTAGTCAGAAAAACAATTGATGCGCTTATGAACCCATAAAAGAAGCTTCGTTATCTGGTGGCTATTTATATAATATAAAAGGCTAAGAAATATTATGATCATTTTTTGACGCAACTATAGTAAAATTATTATGAAAATATATCAATCATTTTTGTTCAAACTTATGGTCATCATTTTTATAAGAACGTCTACTACACAAGCATCGATAAATATACAAAACGAAGTAACACGCAAGAACAAACGGACAGAAATCTTATGGATGATATTGTTACTAAGTTTTATACATTATTTTTGTCGTCATATTAATAAATCGATTTGGACAAACAATGTAAGACAAGCGATGGATACCACAGCTCGTTCAAACATCGTACTTAAAACATGTTAAAACAAACAAAAATTATTCTAAAATCGCCATTGGGATTATCACAGGGCGAGTTAGTTGCAAGGCGTAGCGCATCAGGCAGTGTCAATATCTCCAACGTTTATACGATCCTCAGACGCCGTGACCGAGAAGCCTAGTATACGGGCGTCCACTCTCATCATTTTGTTCTTCTTTATTTTCTTACTCTTGCCCTGAAAAATAATCGTGACAATCAGGGCTAATTTAAAGCACTAGGTCTAGTTTCGATAAATTTCCTAGCTTTACAGTGATTACTAGTGGAATTAAATAGAAAATATTAATGTCTATTATTAATCATTCACTTTCAAAAATCTCTGTATTATCTCAATTTAATATATAGCAAATTTTCGAGTAATATAATATTATGGCTTACCTTTATTTCTTGATAGTCAGAGGTGGAATTATTACGAGGATTAATCGCGATAGCTGGTGAACAAAGATCATCAGATGGTGTAACTGTGCCAACCCGCAGCAATTTTGACCTGATAACAAATATTCATATCTAAAATAAATGATATCTTATTCGTATCTTTGCTGCGTGGACATTACAAATAGCCTGTCTAGCTGCTATTTGAAGACGCTAGTATTCGTTCAGGGACCCATTAAGAATCACCATAAACATATGATCATTATTATATTACAATATAATTGTTTTGGCTTTTAAGTTTTATGAAAATTTATGCAAGAACCATTTTAATATAAGATATAATTTCTATCATTATAATACTTATAAATCTAATTTGATTCTAAATTTTTTGTAATTAGTTAATGATCAAGATCTTTCTCGATTGACACTAACGCTGATTGACCTTTACTAAAATAATAAAGTTGGTAATAAATGACAATTTAAAATACTACCTTCGTTCAAGGAACTGACGAGAAAAGTCACTGGAATCTCTGGACTCGCCAAGATAACATTTGACGTAATCCTTAACTTCGTAAGGTGATTCTATATCTTTAAGGAAGCCCATGAACGTTGGCACTGTAATAAAAATCGATGACTTCTTTATCTAATGTATATAAAAGGTGACGATTTTGTAGGCGATTAAAATATTTTAGAATGATTGTTTTCTATTTGACGCAAACGACACAAAGCTAATTCAGGCGGCGAAAACATAAGAGACCGAACATATCAGAAAAAATGAGACAAAGGAAAATTGAGTGATTAAAAACATCAACATAGTTCGTAGTTCGTTTCGTGGCGTAGTGCCACAGTAGACACCTTTAGTAAATAGAGATACAATTATAAACCTAAAACCATATAGCGTTCATGTTGTGTATTAAGAAAGGTCCATTAAGTTATAAGATGCCCTAAATTTGGCTTTTCTAGAGCATATTTTTTTTCTAGTATACGGTAAATCTGTTACTAACGACTCTACGATTTTTTAAAATTCCATAACAATTCAAAACATTAGAAGACATACCGTCAATCTTCGAACTCCACAAGATTAAAGCTTGGCTACACCAGGCGTCGAATTCCATTGCGGGTGTATTTTGTTTCTTTGCCGCGGAGGCTAATGCTGCTGACTTAGTCTTGCTTTTGGTGTGGTCCGCTTTACTTCCTTCATTTTTAACAGCATCAGATGCAATAGGCTGACTTGGAGAGTCCCAGAAGCCACCTGTAGAATTATTTATAACAATGTCTTAATGCAATTATCGACACATTTGTGTAAATATAGATTCGAGAAAATCAAACAGATTATCAAATAAATGCAACCGTTTTCAATCGGAAAGCTTGAGAGATTAGTATTTATTTTGTAAATTATATTTTATGTCTACAATTGTGCAAGCAATGTCTGAAAGGGTTAATAAACGCCATTGGTGAGGGTTAAGTTAAGTTTAACGGAATTTATTTTACCATTCGAGTTGTGCCCCCAAGGCAAAACGTGGTTGGAGATAGGCGGAGCTGACTGCATCTTTTCATCTGAAACCTCTGAAGTACTTTCTGAGCTAAGTGGCGGCCGCTTTGGATTCGTCATTGGTATATCGTCATTGGTCGGATTGGAGTAAAAAATAAAATTTTATAAATATGTCATTCTTTACTCTAACATGGTTAAGTGTAAAATTTCATTGGAGAAAATATATACACACCTGGACTTCAGCGATATTCAATGAGGCCGTAGAAGGAGTTGTATTTAATTTTTTAGCCCAGCCAAGACTCGCTTGGACTTCCTGTAAAATATAAAAAATTATAAAAACAAAGCACTTTTAATTGCAACGGAGCAGGTGGTTCGCCTTTATCGTAAGAGATAATCGCCACCCTTTGACAACCACGACACAATTCGCGCTTTGGTTGTGTTTTCGGCTATTTACGCCGCTTGGATGAGATTCTTCCACGCTGGTATTTTGTGAATACTTATTAAAAGGAAAACAAGTATCGTTACCTGCTCTCTAGCCAAAGTTACGGCCTGCTGTTGAGCAAGAACGTGCATCATATGCTGTTGTTCCTTTATTTGTTCCAATTTCTTTTCGCGTTCAAGCTTCTGAATTTCCGCTAACGTCAAACCATCCTTGATAGGAGTAGTTGCTTGCCGCGTCACCGCAGACCAAGGAGCCTTTTTACCGACAGACTCGGAGGCTTGCTTTTGCTGTTGTTGTTCCTAGAGAATTTTATGACAATTATCAATCAACTAATCAGGTTTTGTTGGTATGATAAATTAGTGATTATCAATTAAAATTGTACATTTCTAGTGCAGCATGTACAAAACAAAGGCCACTTTTCAGATACTGTGCAATTTGCATAATAATACATACAACTTCTCTTTTGATAGCTGCCGCTAGTAAAAGCCTTCTCGATTCCTCCACACCATGCATCATTTCTTCTTCCTCCTTCCTGTGTAAGAACATGCAAAATTATTTCTCTAATGTTGTTATAATAATGAACCAAATCAACTATAATCAATTAATGAAATAAATCGATTCCTAATTCCAAACCCTCTTAATATTGAAAAGTAAGTTATAGGGTAATACTACAAATTACCTACTGTAATTTATGAATCAAACACTTGCCTAAAAATAAGATTTATTATTTAAATATTTAAAGTTCAAAATCCTATTTTTAAACTGAATTTTCGATTACCTTTTACGAGCGGCTTCTTCGGCAACCTTAATCTCTTCCGCTTTTTTTCTAATTTCCTTGTTATTATTTTTTTCAGGTCCTTTCACAATTGTAAATCCGTCTTTCATCAATTCCTGAAATAAAACATAATAATTAGACAATTAACACAGTAAAATTATCAAATACTGAGATTTGCTTGATTATATATAAAATCACATTTAATATTAAATCATATAGATATAAAGTATAACTACCTTCTTCTCTTTTTCCATTTCCTTCTTGTTCAAAACTTTGATATCCTTACTTGCTTTCGATGGAGACGATTCAGCTGATCTAGTCTAAAATTCGATATAACACGTTGCATATAAACATATAATTCATCATCATTTCAGCTGTAGGACGTCCACTGCTGGACAAAGGCCTTCCCTTCGGACCTCCATGAATACCTGTCGGAGGGGACCTGCATCCAGCTTTTTCCGGCGACCTTTATAAGGTCATCTGTCCACCTTGTGGGTGGAAGTCCTAAGCTGCGCTTGCTAGTCCGTGGTCCGCTTTCAGACCCATCGGCCGTCTGCTGTACGTGCAATGTGACCCCCCCCATTGTCACTTTAGCTTGCTAATTCGGCTGGCTATGTCGGTGACTTTAGTTTGTCTACGAAACTCCTCAATTCTGATTCGTACACGTAGAGAAACTCCGAGTATAGCCCTTTCTATAGCTCGCTGAGCTCGAAGTTGGATCTACCTAATTGGACTACTTGCCCTAAGTAGATATATGAGTCGACAACTTCGAGCTTCCAATAGAGATTGGGATGAGCACAACATTTGCATGCGACACAGCTTGCGTCTTGTCCATGTTCATTTTCAAGCTCAACCTTTGTGAAACTCGGTTTAGGTTATAGAGCATCATGATGAGTTCCTCCATCAACTTTGCCATGACTACAATGTCGTCGGCAAACCGAAGGTGAGTGATGTATTCACCGTTGATACTAATGCCAAGTCCTTGCCAGGAGTTTAAAGGCGTTCTCGACTACGACAGTAAACACGTCTCCGTGCCTTACGCCTCTTCTCAGTAGAATCGCCTTCGTGCCCTGCTCCTGTACTTGGACCGACATGGTGGCGTTATTATGCAAACACATCAACATTTCAATATACCGACAGTCAATGCGGCATCGCTGGAGAGACTCAAGCACCGCCCATATTCCCAGCGAATTAAAGGCTTTACTTTATTAAACCCTTGAGAACAGCTTATAAACATGGCTCAGAAGCGTGATGGGTGTTTAGTTCTTCAATAGGCTGTTATCACCTTTTTTGAAGAACAATACCACCACGCCTCTGTTCCATGCTTCCGGCGGTTTGCCGTCGGTCAAGACGGAATTAAAGAGCCTGTGGCGGACTAGGGAATACTGGTGTTCCACCCGCTCTTAGATGCTCTGTAGTGATTCCGCCCGCGACCGGTACCTTATATTCTTAAGCTGCTTCAGATCGGGACAACTTGGCTCTTGGATCTCCTAGCAAGTCAACAGGCTTTACAACTGAAGTTCATAGAACCTCGCGATCTCGCCTAAAACCTCTGCCCTGGTCGACGCTATCCTACCGTCCTCCCGTTTCAGCTTTGTCAATTGGCTTTGTCCAATTAACTTGTCGTTTGCGAACACTTTGGACGTTTCGCTCGATGGTCTCTTTAACAAGGTTTGTATTAAAGGTACGCATATCGGGTCGCAAGGACTTAGATAAACTTTTATTGAGCTGCCTATATGACGTTGCGTTATATGAAGACTGCAGTTACAGCGAATGCCGTTAAACCATGGGTTTTATATGACATTAATATACTTACAACCAACATCTTAGTTGCATTTTCACTGGCAGCCGATTCAGTAGTTTGTTCTTTCTTCTCGTCTTTTGATTTTTTAACCTTTGTTTTACTGTTACTGTCTTTGTTTTTATTTTTATCAGATTCATTTTTATTGGTTTTTGTTAGTTTATTTTCAGCTTTTAATGTTTGTTGCGATAATTTAGCACTATCAATGGCAGGTGCCTCTACTGGTATCTCCTTTTTACTAATAATCATCTGAAATATCAGATTTATATACTACCAATTAACAGTCGCAGAGGTTTTAACAGGATTATCGAATGGTATAAAAAACTAAGCGGGTTTAGTACGATATATAAAAAACTATTGTTTAGCTAGTTAAATTACAGTTTTTTATATTATATCTGTATGAATTATGATTACATGTGTTAAAGTGTAAACTGTCACATGACAGTTATAGACTATACGTACATACGTATAGTCTATGTCTGTGTCAATAACGCATGTATCAAATCTGTTTATTTTTTATTCAGTTAGTAGGTTAGTGTTCAGGAGATACCGAGGCAGGCTATATGTCACCGTGCACAACAAGAACTCCACATGTCACAGACTTCAACTTGGAGAATTTTGCGTCGGGACTTGAGCTTGCATCCTTACAACTCAATACAAATAGTTTGATTTTTATTTATATTATATTATATCGGTGAATAATGGTTTCTGCACGTTTTAATACTGGCTCTGATCAGTCATTAATGTAAATTCTAAAAATATTTAACCATTTCCGACGCGAACTATTACTTGACTTTTATGCTAGCGATGGAGTTGGTTGATGGGAGTTCGCATCGAGAGCGCCCTTACTTTACAGGTTAGCATTATCTCGATTTTCTTTCCCCTACTTTTGACTACAGTAATCAGTAAGATCTCTTCGTCTACCACGCGTCTTTATCGTGTTACCGTTTTATTATTCTATTAATAAAATAATGAATGAAACTCGAGTTGTAATATAGCCATCGGGTCTCTGCTGTACGTTGTTTGGACCAATTTTGTATGGTGTATCTTCGCATAAGGCAAACGAAGCTCAATTTCAAGAAGAATGCGAATTATTTTAACTTTTAGAGCAGTGTGTATACAGTCATTGTACATACATATGAGATTTAATTCGATTACGTGAAGCAATTCTAAAATTAAATACAGAGTTTCAAAATGACCCCTACCGGTTTTAAAGTTCAATGAAAATGTGGAATATTTTATTCTATGTAGTGAGTATTGTGACTTAATTGAATATAACAATACCTTAGGTTGTTTTTTTGTAGGTTGAGTTTCAATTGCTGGAGGCGAATACGAAGGAATAACCGAAAGTTGCGCCACATCAGGCACAAGTGGCACTTTAGCAAAAATATCGTAATCATTGATAGTATTGACGCCACTCTTGGGTACCGACGTCATAGGATCCTCGGATACCGAAACTCGGGATTCGGGAATATTTTGGGATCCCAATATTTGCGCTAGAATTTCATCCTCAGTCTTCATCCCCTTCATAATTTCTTCAGATTTAATCGTTTTTGTAGGAATTACAGATGGCTAAAAGAACATTGATAAAAGCAAGCATAATTTAATGTTAAAATATTTAATTAATAATGTTAAAATATTTCATTTAAGCTTAGTGATTCTATCGTGTCTAGCGCTAATGTTTTTAAAGTAAATTTTCGCGATCGTATCAACACCTCAAACCCAATTCTCTATAGGCGACGGTGTTCATTAAATACCAACATGTCTCATCTGCACTGGAGGATGAAATAACATGGAATCAGTAAGTGTCAACCTTTGGTTACTTATTTATGATTATTTGTTTACGTATTTCTGCTTTTTGAAAGTACTATCTTTTTAACGTATCACCGCTTCAATTTTACACAAAAGACTTAAGGAACAAATTATTTGTGATACATTCAATATTCGCACACTAAAACATTATATACACGACCCTGGCTGTTAACTAGCGCCATAACCCTTTGTTTTTTTGTTTTTAAACAATAAACAAGTTTTTCGTTTTGTTTTGACGTCATAATTTTTTACCAATTTAATTAAGTAATATACTTTTCTATTTATATCTATTAATATTTGTTGTTTTCGATATTGGGCCGATATAGGGCTCTACAGTGGATTCTATAACGCCTAATCGGAGATCATAGAAACTTAATTTTCATGTTCATAATTTTCATGAACCTGAAACACTTCAGGGTTCTTAAGCTTACAGCACAAAGTTTACGCTCTGAGCGTTTTGGTGAAAAATACTGTCATATCTTTGAGATACTGATGAAAGAGAGAGAGCAGGCCTGACCTGCTCGCGGCCTGGCAAGAAGGACTATGTTTCACACGCAGTGCACCATCTGTATTTAATGGCTAAATAAAAGAGAAAATTACACATTGCATCTTATGATAAAATACCAATACAGCGTATCTATGAATAGTGCAAGTTACTGTATACATGAGCGGCAGCCAAAGGCGTGACCAACAGCAGCAAGCAAGTTAAGGGTTTTTTGGAAACCTAAACAACATATTAATGGTATGTGACTTACAGCGAAGCTTTAGTTGTAATCAATAAAAGAAGACGTATGTATGTATTTATAAATATTTGAAAATGGATTTGAAATGAAAGCTAAATTATAAAGAACAAACATTTATTGTGAATAAAGAGAAAGTGGTGCCATATATTTCAGTATGTCAGTTTTATTTACAACAAAACATATTACAACAAATAATATTACATGAGATTAAAGCGACCTGAAATAATATGCACACACATTGTAACACAAAAGACAAGCCGTGAATTTGTAATGGCGAAACTAAATTATAACATGCACATTTTCAATTTGATATAGGAATATACTTTTCAATGTTAATTTATAAGACAAAGTTTGGTAAGTAGAGATAAATGTGCACAATATAAGTCAGCCAACAATGGGTTTCACTCAGGTTTAACAAAATAGGGCTGATGATGCTACAATTAACTAACTAATAACTAAGATATTACAAAAAGGACTAGAAAGATATCCTAAATATTGATGAAATTATTGAATGAGAATTATTAGAAAATAATCAATAAATTAATAAACTACAAGGAAATTTAATGAATAATAGTTAAATCATATTAATGACTAATAAAGTTTTTGACTATAACTTATACAACTACAAAAATATCACAGATTTCTATATTAAATTAATTTAATTATTTAATTGAACTAAGCATTTTTATTTTTTACTAATTTTACATTTAAAGTGTGATTCTGATGAATCTCTCTAAAAAAACTTACAATCTTATGAATGTAATTATGAATGTAATCAAATCTTATGCAAATTCTGAAATTGTTTAAGAAGAAACCAAGCATATGTTTTATTAATCACAGACTTGGTTAGTATAAAGTTTTATAATTAAAGTTGTGATGGAGTTAAATGCTTAATTAGGAAAATATAAACAAATTGACTAGCATATTAAAATAACGTAGAAAACATAAACTTAAATTAATAGGGCATACTTCAATACAGCAGGTGGTTTATTAATCGACTAGAAAAGAGGGGAAGAAATTAAATAACATAAATTGAGATATATTATATTGAGATACTTTAATTGAGAGTAAATAATTCGTCAATAATAACAATTCTATAAAGATTCAAAAATAGTTTCATCAATGATTGAATATCCTTCAGACTTAAAAAATAAATTTAAACAGTCTCTAAAGCTTTAGCTGGCACTGTGTGATGTTTTGACACCGATATATTTTGAATTAAATCCATAGAGAAATTCGAAGTAATAGTTGATTAATCTTAAAACAAAAAATATAAAATATTTGTTACTGCATAAATTATTCAGACAACGAAATTTGTTAAATTAAAATCACAATGTTTTTTGTTAGTATTGTAAAACACAGACAAGGAATAAAATAGACACAGAAAAAAAAATCACATTATATTTTCTCAAACAAACTCAGAAAAATGCAAATAATAACAATAGGCATCGCTAGTCTGTTTCAATTGATACTTTTGATGTGGTAGTTAATTAACAAAGATGACTTTTTCTATGATTGCGTTCCAATAGACGCTCACAACGCTCAAAATACCAATAGCATGGCTACGGGACATTCGCCGATGCGAGTACTCGCGCGGTGCGAAAGTCGAAGTGTCTAGGGACTGAAACAAACTCATAGAGCAATGTACTAATGAAAGCACGCGCAAGGGCGACCGGAGAAATGTACCGAATAAATCGTACAGGCGAAATGTATGAAACAGTACGGCACAAGCCATTGAGTTGGGTCGGAATCGCGGCGAATAGCGCAGGGAATAAATAAGTTTAGTCGTTTTCGCGGCGAAAAATAAACTCCTTTTTTATTAGTGAAATACTGTCTAGACCAGCTATTTGGAAGTCTGGCCACCCGCAGCATAAATTTAAGCATGTTGTGAAGAGATTATGGGAAGAAATAAAAATAATAATAATCTGGATATATTCTGTATTTAGTACTTCTTGTGGAATTCTCCATCTATACCTCGATTCTTATTTAAATCATGTAATCCACAATCTCTTCTAAATATTAGGTCTTGAACCAAAAAACGATTACACACCCGTGGGAGAGCCATGCTGACGCGCTAATTGGGAGGGCTCGTCCGAAGTGATGCCACGGGCTCACAATACTCAGCGTGAGACGGTACTTGTACTATTTCGCTGAGTGATTGAGGATATCGGAGGCCCTTAAAATTCCGCTATAAATGGCGTAAAAAAGCCAGCAACACAAGCAATGCGCGGACTGTGACGCGGTTGTACATGGGCGACGGTGTTCTCTTCCATATAGGAGACCCAGCTGCTCCGTTGTCCACTATTCTATAAAAAGAATAATAAAAAACTCTCCAAGCAATCTCGAGATAATTTTGATAAAAACACTTCGCTGTCGAACTTCTTTACTGGTCGCGGAGGGGAACGCGACTGCGTGGCCTGCATAGGGCGCAGCGCGAATGGTCGCCTCGCCTGCCGCTTCGCCGTTTGAACCGCCCAGCCTCGTGGGCGGGCAGTAAGCCTCTCCATATTATGAAGATCGCGATCGTTGTGATCGCGGCGAAAACGTCACTACTGACTAAACGTTATAACTTTCGCTCCCACGACGCTCACAACGTCAGGTCTAAAAAAACGGGTCACAGTGGACGTTGAGAATGCGCGAGAAACGATATAGGTGATTTGGCGGACTATTTGAAATTTGTCACTTCAAATTAAGGTGGCGACGACAAAAATTGTTTTATATGATTCTGATCGCGATATTACTGCGGACTTACGTCATGAATCTATGTAAACCCAAAAGTTAAAATGTAGTTTTGTATTAAAATTAAGTTCGCCTATGATTTTATAATTATTTGTCAAGGATGACATTGAGTGTAACCTAACCTCTCCAAGCTTTTTATTTTGATTCCTTTAATTTGTAAAATCACGCCTTGTCAAATGACGCTCAAAACACTCTATAACCAATAATATGGTACTAACGCTCAGAAGCACGTGGAACATCAAAATGCGTGGTCGTGAACATCGTTCTGAGCACTTAGTGGAACGCACTGTAGATATTTGAAAATAGTAATTCAACAACTTAAAATTTGTTAATTAATTTCATAGTATTGTTAATGTGTTTTTAAATAAAGTACCTCATGTATTCATAAGTTTTCATATAAAGAAATCTTAAATAATTCTATTAAAATTATACTTAAATATCTATGGTTTCTCCATATATAGACACAGAGACACTTAGAATTAAAAAGTATTAAAAAGTTAATTATTCAAAATCGCGAACAGATATGTTGCAAGGAGCAAGAATTCTCAAAAGCTCCTTATAGGTAGTATAAACAGTGATTCATGAAATATGTATATCTGATTTTTCCGGCTTTTAACAAAAATAATAATCTCATGTAAGTCCTTGGTTGAAACCATTATTTTCACAAATAAAAATAAACTAAACTCAATAAAAATGTTATCTTCCTTATTTTATTGGTAACAAATTCACAACAGTCTCCTCAGATCTGGACCAGTAATAACAGATGGTGAATGTGCAGAGCGTAAAATACTGGTGATTAAATATGAAGCTCGTTTGTTAATCGATCTTTAGCATTATTCTCAAGTAACCATTTTTATTTTACAAAACCTTTAACCATCGTCTATACTTGCCGGACTCAGCTTTAGAGCTGAGTCCGGACGACGAAATTCAATAGATTATTTTGCGGATTGTACAAATATTTCGTTTATTATTTCTTCATATTTTTATAGTTCATAATTCAAAAGGGGCACTTTTGCAAGTCGATTTAGGTACAAATGAGTAAAGTTACCATTAGTTTGGGAGATATACCTCTACGAGAAGAATCAACAAGAAACCATAGGATTTAATTTTTTTTAGCCAAATTTACAATAGTTTATTTATTTATAAACTATTGACTAGTTTAAAAGGTCGATGCTTAGTCCAAAATAACTTCACAATTTCTTGTTCAAACCTACTGTGGTATTTAAACGAGATTAAATACTTCGATTATTAAAAAATGTTTTAATTTTTCAGTAGTAAGTGTTAATTTTTATATTTAACACCTAATATTAATTACATAACAAATTTCAATCATACAAAGTAACTCATCTGATAACTTACGAATATATGAGGTACATAAAAGAAACATAATCAGTTATATACATGCAATGAAAGAGTTTTTGGTAAGAATAATGCATGCAAGCCACAAACAAAGTTAAATAAGCATAAAACAGATGAAGTCCATGTAAAAGAAATATTTCGTGTTGCTTTTAAGATGATAATTTTTGTGTATGGGTTATTTAATTTAGCTTAAAGTTTTGACTGCTGGTGGATGTTGAGAGTAAAAACCTATGTGGAGGATTTCCGTATCTAGGAAAAGACGAGAACCGTCCCAATGATATTTCATTACTCCAATATATGCTTTTTGAAATTGGTAAAGCCTTATTTCATAAAGGGTCGAAATATTACTACTGACAACTTTATTACGTCTCTAACTTTGGCGAGAATATGTATAAATTAAAAAATAATTAATTAATTAATTATTTTGTTTGTGGGAAATGTACAAACGATTAAAAAAAACTGTTACTTGATATAAATGTCATTATGTTTTTTAAATTCTAATAAAAAATTTAAAAAGTTAGATAATACGCAATAATTTTTTAAGTATTCTGGAATAATCTCTAGTACCGTCAAATTGACGACTGCGGCCTTTGAAAAGTATGAAGCCCGGCCTTTCAAGTGTTAATTTAATAATTTGGACTTGAAAATGTTCTTATTTAAAATTTAAAAAACAACGTCAGTCTTATTTTTGTAAAAATGTTCATTCTTTTTCATTTCATATAAAATTTAATTATTTTATTTATGAGTTTGGTGAAATGCGTCGAATCTCTACTAATACTACATCAAACAAACTTCTACATAAATTTTATAATACAATAACTTACCTCAAGATCCCAGAAGTACATTGGAAGATTGTTCACGTTGGGTTCGGCATTCGGCGCTGGTTCCACCCATACTAAATTTTGATGCGGATACGGATGCGGATGCGGATGCGGATTCGGATGCGGATTCGGATGCGGATGCGGCTGACTCCAAACTTGGGATACCTCCTGAAATAGACATTTAATTTCTAAGCACAAAACATTAAAAATAATATCATGCATTTGGAACTACTTGGATTACAAAAATTACCACCAAACAAAATTACAACCTAAAACCAGAATTATGTTCCATTACTTTAAAGGGTTGTTGTCAATGATTAGCTAATGAGTTCCATCTTTTAAAAAAGGCTCTGGTCAAAATATTCATTGTATACATTAAAATGTATTTTCGAATAATATAAATATAATTACCACATCAGAGAATGGTGAAGGACCATATTCTGCAAGGCGTCGCATTGTAGTCTCGCAAACTCGGCGAACAAACATATTCGGATTGAAATATCCAGCTTTGAACCAACCATACATTTCGTCGGTCAGAAATGGTCCTTGTATCTGATTCTATAATATTAAATGTTCATTGTTAAAAACTAAGGTGATATAAACTTTAACACCTGACAATCTGATTTTTACAACTGAGCTGTTAAGCAATGTGTTTCTTTTAGTGATATAGAAGTACATACTTGATAATACATATTATGTGTTACATGTATAGAATTGAGTATTCGAAAAATTATATAAATTCTTGATAATATTCGCGCGCTTAAATAAACATAATTTAAATAACGTTATAAACATTGCTTTACTTGAAATAATGTCTTAAACATTCTGTTATCTGTCACCGTAAAAGATTAACTTATTATCTTTTAAGAAATATTCTGTTTTAGCAAAGTTATAGAGTTAACATTTAGCTATTTTTAAATTGACTCAGCATTCAAATTCAGCGATTGTGATGCGTAAGAATCAATCAACTTGAATTTTTAGTTTTAGAATGTAACAAAGTTACACGCAAGCAAAAATAACTACTTGCTAATTGCTAAAATATTGCAAATTGCCATAAGTTCTAAAAATAGGACATTTTTTATATGTTTGACAAAAATTTAACCAAAGTAAAACTTTTAACTTTACGCTAGCATCAAAAAGAAACTTAATAATATTAACCTAGTTGAAATTTGATTTTTATTATGAGAATGAAAAAGGACAACAATATGAGTTAAATCAAATGTTATCTCGAATAAATTACACATAAACGCTCAGCAAAATAAATTATGTAGCATTGTACCTGTGGGTCCTCATAATACCACAAGTCAGCTGGGGATGTTTGAGATATTAATTGATTTCTCATCGGATTTTCGAACACGTTAAACTGTGTTAGGCTGGGTGGCTGAATTCCCTGCATAGGAAACATACCAGTGGGCAATTCATGGTTCGGTTGTTGCCGATTATTATTCAACGGCAGTTGCTAAAAAAATATTTAAATACTAGTTTAAAATACCATTTTTACTTTAGTTACGGTTAGTATAACACAGTTGTAATAATTTATACTGTTTAAAATAGAAAAGATTAATTTAAGTGATTGATATATCTATCTATATAATCCGTTAAATATTCTCATAGTCGTTTTGGATAAAACAC
Organism: Delias oraia; assembly: GCA_018230265.1. Lineage (NCBI taxonomy): Eukaryota > Metazoa > Arthropoda > Insecta > Lepidoptera > Pieridae > Delias > Delias oraia. Next base: position 19,580 of record DWCF01000458.1, read on the forward strand.
TTGCCATATTGATATTTTGTGGTAGGAATGGTGGCATATTATAATTTCCATGTCCACGAGAACTCTTGGGGTATGCTCCCATAGGATTTGAATGTTGCATTGGAGGTATGTTCATGCCTGGGTTATTGACATTCATTTGTGGCACGACATTATGAATCGGCATCATCACAACATTTGTTTGATGGTTCAATGGTGTACCCAAGGCTGAATTTTCTAACTGAATGGGATTCTGTGCTGTATTAGCTGCGTGTGCATTATAAGGTACACCAGGTCTTTGAAAAGCATTGTTCACTCCAATATGCGAATTTGAAATGGTTTCCATCTGCGGTATTGGTTGCGAGACCGTCGCAACGACAGCATTATTGTTTGGTAACATATTTATAGCAGGAATGCTTGTATCATTCAATATCGGTTCAGGCACCTGTTCAACTTCAGGGCCAAGTACTTCATTAGGCTGTTGCGTATTCGGTCTGAAATAGAAACAGGCTTTTAATGGAACCAGTCTACTACAGTTTAAGACTCTTAAATCATAACTGCTACTCAGCTTTCAATATTTAATGATTAACATACCTATCATACATCATAAAAGTCGGGCGGCTTGTGGAGGTAGAATGATTTGGTGCGACGATATTCTGATGCTTTTCTCGAAGACTATATTTTTGTGGTAACATAACCGATTGGAGACTGCTACTTTCAGAATATTGGTTTTGAACATCATTATTAACTTTTACGTTTAATTCACTTTTTGTTAATTGATTCTGGTTCTTGTTCAAACCAATGCTATCAAAAACATTACTAGATTTTACCGACTCTTTAGATGCCTGAAAATGTATTTGTTTAATGAGACATTTTATTAAAATTAGTAATTACGTAAATCAAAAATGTATTACATACTTTATTAACTCGAATGAATTACCTGAGATGACTCAATAAAGTTTTCTGACGCCCTCCATTGCGCAGAACCTTCACTGGCTTCTAATTGATGTTGAGTAGCAGCAGTGTTTGGTCCTGTTGACACAGTAAAAAATGATGTTGGGGTTAAATGTAATAATATTATCCACAAATGTATTTTATTTAAACACTTCATTGACTAATTATTGGAACAAAGATTTCACTTGTAGTTTTGGTGATAGACAATTGAAATTGCCAATGTTCTTCTTTCTACTTGGTTATTATTGTGAGTCACAACTAAATTAATTTTTGATATAATTTTAGATATAATAAAAAAAACTTACGGAATAATGAATCTTGAGGGACTGTTTCATCGCTGCTGCCGTGGAAGGCTCCGGACGCATCAAAAGTGCCTGCAGCGGCGTCTACGTTATCAATGGCCCTGATATAAATAACATTCATTTTAATAATTACATTTAAATTTCATACCCGACTTTTAAGAGTCAACAGCAAAGAATTGGTCGATAAATTTAAAATCTCATAAAATTGATTTATCATTGTTATTATAATCATAGCACATCCGATATAGTGAAGTGGTAATGTTTCTTTAATAAAATCTATGTTCTCCCAAAACAAAAACAAGAATGCATAACTGAAGAATTGTTGACCAATTTTCACTGTCTTAGGTCTTATTGTTGAATTCACTGCAATTACATACATTATGTTGCAATGGAATGCTAATTTTTAAACACAATATACTATTTCATAATGCTCAAATAGTGTTACTTACCACTCAGGTAATTCATCTGTTTGCTGCTCTGTCCAAGGACGTCGGTATGAGGTCCATTGTCGTGATCTTTCAGTCCAGTCGCGATCTGTAAAATATAATTAACAACTTTTTATACATTTAAACTATATAAGATTACTTTTGCCTGGTAGTAAGTTTGTAACAAAAAGTAATGCATTTGAACAAATAAGATTTTTTAGTTATAATAATTTAATAATATATAATTAATACCAGTAATGGGATACCAAACGCCATGTTCTTGGGGACGCCATTCGTCTTCTTCTTCCCTTCCCGACTGCCTCCAATTAGTGTTGCGTGTTTGGCGCCTGAAAAATAAGATATTTTTGGTCTACCTGCCCAAAAAAATTTTGTTAAATAAGTTATTATTTTATTATTATTACTTAGTCAAAAAACGTTAGACAATACACAGACCACCATCTGGAGTGGTTTGATCGTTCCATACTATTTATATTCTACCGAAAGCTTTTAATGTATCTACTCCAACTGCCAACAATTGAGCTTGTATGTATTCTTTACTAGTACTCAAAAAAGTGAAGAGACATAATTCAAACATTGTACCTTATTCGTGCTTACCGTGATTTATTGGATGTGTTTATATGGGCGTATTGCATTTTTTATAGCAATATTATTTTATACAAAAATTAAGTGGGGTCACCAAAACCCTTTGCTATTGATTTTAAAAGAAGTTTTTATATCAGTCTGCGCAAATCATCATCATTATATTTCAGCCAGGACATCCACTGCTGGACTGTAGGGCAGCAGCATCCTCCGCGTACTATAAAATCTAACTGCGGTCGCCAACCCTCCTGTTAGGCGTGGCAATGATGGCAAACACCCCAACGAAACTTACCGGACCGACGAGGCATAATTAGTTCGGTTTGAAGCAAAATTTGTTCGGATCGGTGGGTTCTTAGGAAAGGTTCTCCCGCCATGTCCACGACCGCGTCCGAGAAAGCTTGCTGCACCTTGGAAACCACTTGCACCTTCACTTGGCTAAAAAAAAATATTTTACGTGTAAATATAAGATATTGAGAAATATATTGTCCACGTAACTAAGAGGCTCTTAAAGTAGTGTAATAAAAAGTTGGGTTAAATAGTAATAACAAAATAACAGATAATACCAATTAGTATACGTTATTACAATTCCATAAGAAACACCTGAAACTTACACTATTTAGTCCATCTTTGAAAAATTTTAAAGCACTTGGTGATTTGTGTCTTACTTGATATAATGATTCAAAAGTTTTTAGCTTGTCTGGTGGCGTAACTGATGTATCATAGAGAGCTAACATTTCTTCTCTTCCATATCTGTAAGAAAATATAAGAAAAGTTATATCATATTTCTCCATATTCTATATCTATATATTACGAGAGCCTCGTAGCTTAATGATTTTAAATGTCTACCATGAAGCGAGAGGTAACGGGTTCAAATCCCTGTCCGGACAATTATGATTTATTCGGTCTCTGGAAGGGTTTGACAGTGGTCGGGTGAGTGTCTTAATACTGTCACACCTGTCAGACAGCCATACAGACGCACTAATTGGGCCGGCTCGTCCGATGCAGTACCACGGGCTCACAGAACTACATAAAGTGAAACGGTACTTGTACTGTGTGTTGCAGAGTGAGTGAGGATGTGGAAAGCCATTAAAATTTCCGTTTAAGTTGCGTAAATAACCGGCAATACAACTAATGCGCGGACTGTTGCACGGTTGTTCATGGGTGGCGTTGTTGTCTTACCATATTAGAGACCCACTTGCTCCGCTACACTATATAAAAAAATATTACTAGAGAAAAACTTACCAGCTTACTTACAGCAACTTACTTACCAGCATAACACTACAATCAAAATTAATACAATACACACCTTAAATTAGCCAAATGAACTCTATTTGAACTGCTTGGCCATAAATTTGATGAACTTGATGTTCCTGAACTTGATGTCGCTGAACTTGATGATGAAATGCTACTTGGTGCATGACGGCGACTTGGCACCCAGACTCTGCTGTGACCTCTCTCCCTTCCATTTCCAGTAGTTTGTGATGAACCATGGCCATTTTGGTTATTCAGCCTAGGATTTCCACCCTGACTTGACCCCTCACCCAAATTTCGAAGCCACTCTGGTCCAAATTTAATAGGAATACCTCCATTGCTCATATTAATATTATTTTTCACTTAAAACTTAAATTGAAACTGAAACATTAAACATAATAACATTTTATAAAATCATTTATATTTATAAATGAAAGAAGTCCTAGACCATTCTCAATTCTTTTTTGGATTTTTTTATATGTGCTAACTGAGTCAACAAAAAAGAGGGATAATAATTAGGTAAGAAAGCAAAAGAAAGCACATTTTCTTATAGCCATAAATAGAAAAAATAACTTAAGCAATAGAAAAATATTGATTGATATTATATTATTTCTGATAGAAGTTTAGCATTAACAATTTTAGTTTAATATTTACTTTTTAAATATAATTCTTTAAATATATTTTTTTTTAAATATAATTTAATATTTACATTCATTTTAACATTTTCATATTAAGTACATGCAACTAATTGTGTGAAGTTACAACAGAGAGGCCAAAAAATAAGTTACAACTCTGTTGACACAAAAATATGCAATATACAAAAATAAAAAGAGAATATCTGTACAAACACTTGTAAAAGAGAAACAGTCTATTAAAAAATCTATATTAATACAAAGTAAAAACTATGATAAGTCAAGGTACCGACGTTAACGTGGCAGTTACAATAATGGTACCTACACTCATAAAATATTTTTTATACATTTGTATAAAAAACTGTTAATTTTAATACGACAAATTAATATTTAACTCAAAATCTACGTGTTAGAAACACATTTTAATCTGGTTAACTATATCCTCAGACTCAAGGTGGCACATACTTATACCTTCTACGAAATAAAATTTCTAAAGCATAAGACTTACATTATTTTTTACTTAGAACTTTAAAACACACACGCTCGATATAAATATATTAAAATATCAATAGAAATTAATCTTACCTGAAAGTATACTTGTAATCCTTATTCAGGCACGCCGTTCAGAGCCAAGAGACTAGCAAATATGGCGGACTGATCAAAATTCAGAATCAAGAACAAAATATTTTTTTTAATTACCCATAAAGCAAGTCTTTCGAACGTATTCCTCAGACTAGCAAATTAAACTGACTTACGGATTAGGTTAGTGGCTACTAGCACTTTAGAGGCTCTAAAGTGCTAGTCTTCATTTCCATCAAGAACTAAAATGTTTACTTGAGGTTTCTGCATGGAATCTTGCGAATTTGTTACATTTTATCGTCAAATTGCTCAGTTCTGTGATTGAAAAAAAATTCAGTTGTCATTAACATAATGATAAAAAATAATAATCTGCTAGCCAAAGAAGCTTAAAAAAATAAGAAAATAATATACTAAGTATATCAAATGATTCTGTGTCGTTATGTATGTGAATTATTGTTGCCGGTTTAGCGAGTTTGTCGCTAGATGTAGAATTCAATTTCATCTAAATTTATATTATATCAAGAATTTTATATTTTTTTAATTTTAAAATTATAGTATATATTAGGTTTATATATTAGTTATTAAAAGGTTAGTCTGATTGGATAAGGAAAATTTACCAAACATCTACATTATTTTATAAAAATTGCCTACATTGTAGCAAGTTCTTGTAAAATGAGTTTATGTAATTTATCATTCTTACAAATTCCTCTAGATTCTAGAATTTTTGAGTTAGAATCTTATGAAAACTGCAATTACAATTATACAGATTTCTACAACAAATCAAATTACAACAAAAATGAACTAATCTTGGTTACTGCTCAATTCTGTTGTTAATCTGTTCATATTGTCTTGGCGCAATGCTAAGCTGCCTTTTGCCCTACTTTTTTGAGACAAGCCACTTATGTCCTTTAAACATACATTTCATGATGATTACACATTTCATCCTTTCATTATATTTTTAGAAATACTTAGATTACGTTTTCATGTAGAAGTTAAAACACAAATTGTTTCCTTAAATTTATTTAATACTGTAACAAAACAAATACCACTCCTACAAAAAGTTAAGCAGAATGGCATGATACATTAAAACATTTTACTTAATAATATTTCAACCTAAACTATGTCAGTAGGAATGATTTTCTTTTGTTAAGAAAACCAGTGAGAAATTTTATACAAAATAATTTTATAAAATATTTATGGAAATAATGTATTAATTGGTTGATCTGATTTTTGACATTATCCAAAGATATCATGTATTTTCTTAATTGTATAATTCTAAAAAACATAAATTGTTAAAATAACTCACACTGCTTTGCTTGTTGGTTGTCTCAAAATACTTTTGGTTTATTCTGACAAAGGATATTATGTTTATAAATCTTACTTACTTATGAAATGTATGTACTGAAGTCATTTGTGATTATATACTGGTTTGCATTAATAACAATATATGCCTTAAGGGAATCTATTAAACATATGATATATCTGTAGTCTTAGTTTCTGTTGACTTTATTGTTTATATATGTAAAGATAGGGTAAATTCCTTTGATAAAACTAAGTATTGGATGGAATAATATTAAAGTGCACTTTTACAAAACATTATACACAAGAACTTTAATATATTAAGGCACTAATGCAAAAATTGGTAGGTACATAATATGAAACCTAAAAATGTATACTATTTTATTTAAATTAGGAAAATGTTTTACAAAATTGTGAATATAATTTCGTTTTCGATTTTAGTACGTGTTACCTTTATTTTAATTAATTATTATACTATGAATAGAAGGCGCTGGAAAATATAATTGTGATTACAGTTTTTCGAATAATTTTTAATCTTTTTTTTATGAAAAGTTTCTGTTTCTGCTCCTCGCTGTAGTAGACAGTGGAGTATCCTATACTAAAGGAGGTGCGACAAAGGGTATCTTAAGCGGTAAATGACCAAGTTTAGTTGAACCGACTCCAAGACTATTTCGAGAAATATTAATACTACCATAACCATGCAATGGTTAGAAGAGCCCAAAGGAACACCGATAGATTTAAGGTATCTGTGCACATATGCGGTGAGGAAAATATCCAACAGGGAAGAACTATGACTATCGACTTTAGAGATTCGGGTAACTGAATTGGGACCAAGTTTTATGTCAGTCAAGAATGAACCTACTCGCATCAACTTTAGCATCAGAACTAAGCTATTTTGTGTTTTATTCGGATAGTTCCCGGTATTATATTTGTAACATTTTTTATAAAATAAGCATCGTGCGAAACTGCTATTACATAATATACATTATATAGTTTATTTTAATTTTAATGAATGATTAATAGAGAAAAATTATTATTATTATTATATTATTATGCTATACTTTTAAACAAATAAGTGAAATCATTATATTATATTGTAATTTGTAACTCTTTTAGTAATAATTAGTAACTGTTGGATAAAACAATAATAAAATTATAAATCATGAAATAGTGGCGTTTTCTAAACAAATAAAATATATTTAGTATAGTATGCGTAGCAGTACGTATTGTCCCTAAACTAATGATTTATCACATTTCAATAATGCAGTAAAAAAATTCTCACATATTTCATTATAGTATACGATATAATATACCTCTCTACAGAGCTGTTCATCTTAAGTAAATAGGAACAGAGATTCCATCTAAAAATTTTAAAAGATATAAACCAACCTAGATGTAAAATCAAATCAGTAAAATGATAATTTAAATAAACCAATCTTAAATAACAATTAACTGTTTAGGTGTCTCTAGTACGTACTAGTATACTAAAACCTTAATTAATAAATTTAAGTCCTTATCAAACTCTCTAACTTTGAGCCTTAAACTGCTATAATAAGAATTAAAATCAATTATTCTTCTCCGTGAGCAATGTCTAAAATGCTCACATAGGCACCAGTTACAAACCCTAATATTCCGAATGCAACTAAGAATACATTTTTCCATAACACCCAATAAAATCTACCTAAACCGTTGGGTCTGTCCCAATAGGTAACAGTCTCGATGACAGCTGGGAATATTAAACCTAGAAATGAGAGGCAGACGGCACCAACGAGAGAGATGAAAGGTCCCAGGTTTGGTATAGCGATAGCAATTCCGAGTGTCATCACTATTATTGAAATCCTAATAGTGTATTCTGCTAAATTTTTCTTAGATCCAAATCTGTGACGAACATTTTTCCAAATAATTTCCATTGGTACGTAAAATTGAAGACTGTAGGTAAAGAAAATTGCAACCGCAATCATCAATTTGACACATTGCCCCAACCTGAAATATAGAATCTTGAGTTATTTTAGAAAAATTATATAATAAAATATTTTAAGTAATATAAACTACTATTTCATTCTAATTAAAGATCAATAAAAATTATTATTTTAAAAAAAGAATCTGTTTGAAATGGGTGTAAGAATGATACTTACACTTCATCTTTGGGTAAGTTCAATGTAATACTGCCAAATGTATTTTCGCCATATTTTAAATATCCAAAGAAACCAACCAAAACATATAGTGATACGACAAAGAACATTCCAGTATTCAATACACCTGGACAACCGATGAAATGAGTAGGTGTCTTCATATTATTTTCAAGAGGCATAACGACGCCAATTCCTTCCAAAGCAAATATTGCCGTGCCAAAGAATGTTGGAAGCCGGTCCACACCCGCAAAATGTTTTCTGTCATTTAACGATGGAATGTCTTGAAATAGGTAGTAGAACGTGATAACCATACCAGTTCCAACCAACAGATTCGCAATCATTGAAAATGGCGCCAAATACTTAAGATTCCGAATAAGATTCATTAAAATCAAAAGCGGGAGTAGAACTGCCATGTAAACTCGGACATCGATATCATGTGGTAGCCATTCACTTTCATGTGTGTAGTGATCGACAACTTGCTTTATATTTTTCGATACAAAAACGATGTACACGCAACAGCATCCTAATAAATCGATAACTAGGAACCAGTTTATCATGGCCCTGAAAAAATATCATAATACAGTTCAATTTATAAGAATTAATGAGGTTATCCAATAAGATATTTCAATAGGGCTTAACTAACTATAATAAGGAATCTTATAGACAAGAATTAATTTTGATCTTTTATAAGTAGTTCATTATGTATAAAATACTATTTTTTTAAAGAGTTTGTGACATTGTAGAGGGAAAAGTTCTTGAAAATTCTTTCACTAATAGAAAGCTACATTATTTGTAGTGCAATATATTATTCGGATAGAAAAGGTTGATCACTAGTAAAGAAACTATTAGAGAAATACAATATTTATGTGGATGCATTTTCTGAGTGTAGTGTACGTAAAAACTCGAAGAGTAACTTACTTGGCAAGTCGTGAAAATTTGTGTGCAGCAGGAGGACCAGATAAAAAAGCAGCTTCTGCTGTTTCTGCAAAACCAAGGGATGGTTTTTGCATCCTATGACAGAGCTCATGGGAAGTTTTGACGAGGACATGTACACAATAAGTACAAATTCCTCCAATGAGGAAAGTAGCCACCAATCCAAAATAAAGACCTGCATTCATAAACGCCATTGGCATAGCCAAGATACCGCTGCCCAATGATCCTTTCAGTAAATGAATTAACGTGTCCATATCCCTAAAAACAAAAAAAAACAATTTTTATTGACTCCATAGAGGAACACGTTTCAAAACTAATTGTCTATGGTATAAAAGTACTAAAATAATAAAACAATTATTGTTCATTATTTTTTCATTAGATTAAATATGGAAAACTTATGACAAAGCTCTATAGTGCATAATATACGAGCACATTTATTTGGTCTATTTTATCGATTAGGAGTTCTTTCTCGACTCCTGTTCTTGACTCGTTATAATTAAAATGTAGATGGCAAACTTAAATACTATAAATTACTTCGCTAAAGTAAGCTTAATAGCTTTAATAAGGTGATGCTAATTAAGACCATGTGTCATTAATATTCGACATAATGATTTTGATATAGTTTCATCGGATATAGATTTCCTGAAGGTGTTTTTATACAAATTACACTGAAATACTACTTACGAAGTAGGGTGAGCCAGCTTCCTATGTTCAAAGGGTTTATAATCCTCATCCCCTTCAATATCCTGGCCTGGAATTTCCATAAGTGGTAGAGTGGAACCCGCCTGTTGTTCCACTGGTATATCGTTTGGATCAACTTTGTATCTGAGAATATTAAATATGGTTAATAAACAAATATTTAAACTCAATATAAGATTATTAAAAATAAAACAGGAACAGTATTGAAGGTAGCTGTGAGTTAAGTGTAGTCTTGTATAGGTACAAAGCACAAACATTGACGATGTATACTATCGCATGACTGTACGGGCCAATGAGAAGCGCGGCTTTACTTTTTTTGATTGTCTAAGCTGAAAATTAACTAACAGTGTAAGGGTGTTGGCACGGAAGCTACCTATTGCATCTACGAGTGTATCTCTTTTAAAATTGGATCGAAATTAATAAATAATCTATTGAAGCTCGCTTTAGTGTACAATGGTTTTGTTAGTTTTGTTTGTTCTTGTGTGTTTTAAAATTATGGTCTCGAAAATATTTAAAAATTATTGTGCGTTTCACTCTGTTTAAATTCGGCATTTACAAAAACATTAGCCCATCTCAAAATTCAAATCAGCTTTACGTTAATATAAAGGCCCGATATAATACTTGTAGGTACAATACTTATTTAAAGGAAGATTCTTTTAACGGCGCCAGTTCTCTTCTTGCAATATCCTAATAAGTATTGAGATCACACATAAAGCTAAATTAAATTTGTACAAATTGATGGAATTGGGGGCAATCCCGAACCTGAACAGAGATAGCGCAAGGGGCGAAGAAGCTGTCATGGCATCGTTCTTGCGCAGTACTTTCGGCTTTTAAGTTGAAATATTCTATTTGAGAATTACCAATACCAAAAAAAACCATAAAATAAAATTGAAACCATAAAATGGGATGATGTACCGGTGTATGAGTCCATAGCGAGATGATCAAGGTCGTCGAGCGACTTAGATCTCGTGGAAGCAGCACACGTCTTTCCAGATCGTCCGAACGGCGACGAGCGTTTTATTAGCTCGTATAAGAAGCAAGTACTTAACAGTCAACATACAATATAAAATACCATTTTAACGACAAAAATCATTTAAATGTGAAATCGAAAAAGTAGAATCGTGAGCATAAGGGCTACAAATACTTTAATATTTATTAAGTATTTTTTACAATTAGATAATTTCTTTTTCATTGTCCTGTTGAACAAAAATATATGTATATTATTATGATTGTATCAAACCAACTTTTACTTTTTACCACAAATTTTATTTTTAGATAAAACTTGACACTAAAAGCTTTGAAGCATGCTTTACAAATGATTCATTCGATTTGAAATTTTTCATATTATCTATCAGTAAAAATAAATAAATGAAGAAACTAATGTGTTCGATCTCTTTCATTCAACAAAGCTTGTTAAATTGATGACTGATGCACTATAATATATTGCAATTAAGACCGAAAAATAAAACATCAAGACATCTTTATACTTACTTGACCATGACGACATCTGATAAGTCATTTTTGACTCCCTTTTTCTTGGGATCATACTCGGCTATCATAGGCCGTAATTGAGGTTTCTGAAACAATTCGAATATATCCTTTAAAACAACATCAAAATTATTTTGATATTCAATTAAACATTAAAATTGCAACAAATAACATAAAAAGAACCCAAATAGGTAGAACTTAAGGTAATTAGAATTTATATTATAATTTCATATACAAAGAAACAATTTGTAATTTTTTTTGCAAGTATACCTAAATAAATTCTAAAATACCTCAACTGATTTTAACAATTCTTAAGAGACATTCACTGAATGTTCATGTGTACGAAGCCGTGGGATGAAACTAATATCATAAAATCATTTATCAATTTTTTAAGTGAAGGCTGAGTGACGCATAGCTGGCACAGAAGCTTGGGGCTCAGTACACTCATGTTTTCGCCACGTGATACCGATGGAGTTATTTTAGTAGGATATAAATAGACATTGCTTCCGAACGAAAATGAACAAGTCATGAATAGTTCAAAATAACAAACCTTGTCACTATCATAATGGTGTCGCAATTGATGTGAAATTAATATGACTTTGAACTTTAGTTGTGTTCATTTGATCGACTTTTTTGCATTATTAGAAAGACATATATAATACTTGTATAACTCTAAGGTTTCCAAGCAACCCATTTAATTAAATTTAATTTAAGTGAGTAATCTATTTATAATATGAATAGATGAACAGGTAATGGTAGTCTTGACAGTTGGATATTATCGCAACAAGAATTCTAAAGGTTGATAGGAAAGATAACGAAATTAGACTCGTGTAAGGAAATTTCTGAATGGAAACCAAAGTGTTCCTCAGTTTATAAAATTATAATTATGTTACAAAGGTATGAAGGAAGGTTGTTCGCAAGTAACGTTAGCGTGATCAAAATTCTTTGGCCCAAATATACTCCTAAAACTAATATTAATATCGATTCAGTTTTTTTGTGAGCTGCTCGTAAATGTTTGTATTTCAGGAAATTATAGTAACTAAGACAATAAGAAGAATGCAATTGAACGCTTTAATATTATTTATAGTATACAGTGAAATCTGGTTATTTGGGATATCAAAGGAGCAAGATATATCCACCAATTATTGAGGGTTTCCAATAATCTAGTTTTTCAATTAAGCAGGCTCGAATTCTCATTTCATCATCAGCCCATCAAGTCCACTGCTGGACATAGGCCTCTCCCAAAGACGCCCATCTGTTACATTCTCATTTAACCAAGTTCTAATAGTCCCATTAATAGAGGTAATCTATTTTAAAAAATGTAAAGGAAGAAGAAAGGAAAAGGATGATGATGATCAAATATAAAGAACCGGGACCTTATTTCAACTCTCAATAATAGAGAGATTTATCCCAATTAACTAGGTTTCACTGTATTTGTTTAGGATTTACAATGGTGAGATAATTTTTTTTCAAGTAAATATTTATATATTATTAATTAATTGATTAGTTATAACTTTTTTTAGGCCAATAGTCTGATGTAAATGTTACATTACACGACCAGCAAACATTACATGTGGTTTTAGGCCCCTAGGCTTAAAATAACAGGAAGTCTGCCACCCCGTTTCTTTTTTTATGATTCACAATGGTATGAAGGCTATTGTGTGCATGCAACATTATTCCACTAACTAAAATGAATAACGAAACATTTAAGTAGTTACATATATATTTGGACATAGTTTAAACAAAGTTAAACTTTAAATGTATAGATTATGAGCCTTTATAGATTGCAATTGGTTCCTTGGCAGTTAGTCCACTTAAGTCTATCGACCGTTGACTAAACTGGATTGAACTGGCTCCCAATAATAAATTAGGAAGGAATCGCGAGCTGCGACGACTTTTATTGTTATTCATTGTTTACATCAAGGCCGCGGGCTCAAATCAGTGGACAGTTCAGTATATAGAATCGGTGTACATTTAAATAATCTATACACCTCAATAATCGACATTATACATAAGAAGTTGCATGGCAGTCGTGACAATTGAAGCGTAACAAATAGTGTATTGGCAACAAATAATGGCACGATCTTCGAAGAGGAGTGCGCTCGGGTATTAAGGACTTTATTCAAACCTCTGTCACGAGAGACTAATAATTTTTTTTATTTTGAAGCGGACAACGGAGCAGGTATGAGTCCTATATGGTAAGACAACACCGCCGCCCATGAGCAACCGCAACATACTCCACGCATCGGTTGTGTTGCCGGCTTTTACGTCACTTAAGCGGCACCTTTATAGGCCTCCGATATCCTAACTCACTCTGCGAAGCACATTACAAGTACCGTTTTACGCTGAGTATTGAGCCTGTGGTATCACTTTGGACGGGCCGGTCCAATTAGTGCATCAGTGTACTCTTCAGCATGGCTCTCCCACAGGTGCGACAGTATTAAGACACTCGACACTGTCGAACCCTTCCAGAAACCGAGTAAATTATAAATTATATTATAATTTTCCGGACCGGGATTCTAACCCTATACCTCTCGCTCCATGGTACAATAAATAATAAGTTACTAGGACATTCTGACGTCACATCTGCGATGTATATAACTCAGAAGTGCCTTCGTAATTCACGACACTTAGAGCGATGTACAAATATATACGTATACCTACAATAGTACAATAGTCTTACAAGGTCACTGTTTCTGAGTTTAATCAAGACACACCTCCCAAATATTAACATCTTTTAATGTATCCAATTATTCATTATTATCTATTTCTTAGTAGTAAAAATTATTATATGATGGAAAGACGATCTTATGAAGGTCGCGGGCAACCGCTGGATCCAGATCGCTCAAGATTGCAATAGGTGGGCGTCTTTCGTGGAGACCTATGTCCAGCAGTGGACTTAATAGTATGATGATGAAAAATTATTAATAATGAAAAAATAAGGATAAACTTTTATATATAATAGAACAGTTACCCGTACAGGGCCATGCTGAAACATGAGCTGACGTATTAATTGTGGCCGACTCGTCCGAAATGAGAGTGAGTTGTACTTCAAAAAGTGTTTCTACTATGTTTCGCTGAGTAAGGATATCGGAGGCCCTTAAAAGTGCCGCTTAAGCGGCGTGAAAGCCGGCAACACAACCAATGCGTGGAATGTGGTGCAGTTGTTGATGGGCGGCGTTATTCTCTTACCATATAGGAGACCCACCTGCTCCGTTGTCCGCTATAGAATAAAAAAGTAAAAAATTTAAAATGCGTTGTGATGTAGTTTTAGTAAGAGCAAAATTCCTGCGATAGGTTCTATGACTTACAGGTTATTTAGAGTTCTGTATTATCAAGACCTTGATGCGTAATTGTTTGCCAAAACACTTATTCATTTTCCTGGTTTTAATTAGCAGGTCGTCGTTGTGATTGATATGCTATTTTAAAACTTCGCAGTCACTTTAAATTTTACATATTTAGATCGTAGGTACTAGGGAAATCACATAAATATTTAGCTACTTAACCACGACATTAAACGGAATTATGTCATTGAAGTAGATCAATCAGTTATAAAAAATAGCATTATTTTTATAATTCGAAAACTACGTCAGAAAATATTTGAGGTACAGATAAGAAACTACGCAGATTTAATTTTACGTGCAACACAAATACCTATCTAATTTTGATGGATATTTCAGAGCATGTTCATCTTATGGTTGACTTCGTTCCATACACAAACTGCATTACAATTTATAATTCGCTATAGAATCACCTTCTCGATATGAAACGTTACCGAATTAATTGCTATATTTATCTTTATATAAAAGTCAGATTAAAGTACAGGGCACTTTATAATTTTCATTTTTTTTAACAATGTTTTGAAGTTTAGTGAAATTATTGAATTACTGGACCCGATCATCATTTCAGCCGTAAGACGTCCACTGCTGGACATAGGCCTCCCCCTTGGACTTCCATGAATACCTGTCGGAGGCGACCTGCATCCAACGTCTTCCGTCAACCTTTATATGGTCGTAAATGGACCAATATTAATTATGAATTCATGAAAAAATTTTTTACACAAATTTGCAACATAATTTAAAAGAAGTTTATTTCGAACACATTTAAGAATTCATTCAATTGTTTTATAGCAAATAGTTTTTGTGGTGAGGAGTAGTTTAATAGCAATTTAGTTGAAGGAAATGAAGATATTCAATAGAAAAACCTGCGTCACTCGTTTCACACGACCTTGTTCTAGACAACGGAAGCTGACACTTAAAGGACAAACTATTTCTCCTATGAATACCGACACAGTAGGAAGGTATGTGCAGTCTTCAAATAT
This sequence comes from Delias oraia, assembly GCA_018230265.1. NCBI lineage: Eukaryota > Metazoa > Arthropoda > Insecta > Lepidoptera > Pieridae > Delias > Delias oraia. The sequence goes on from DWCF01000458.1 coordinate 35,171, forward strand.
TAATTTAAATTTTATACGTTGGCAAATGCGACAGGAGAGTATATTAAACTAGATAGAGGTGAGTAAATAAATGAATTTGGCTGAGAGCTGCGGAAGTTACAACGTTAACCGCATTCATAGATGCTCGGCCCTAATTAGCACCCTGAAACAGCCTTTATTTAACCTACTTTTCTGTGTGTGTTTAGTTTACATACATACATACATATTATATTCAATATTGTGTTGTGTTGTAACTGCTGCCCATGGACAAGGCCACCGTCACCCTTGATCAGTAGAGCGATTAGGAGTGTTGCTTTTTAGGCTTTTGTGCGCCGCTTGTGAGCAGCGAGCGAAAATCGAAGAGCCCTGGTATCCTTACTCATTCACCGAAATATATTACAAATACTACCTACCTATTTCACGCTAAGGGTCTCTAAACCCACTGACTCACACAGTCATAGTCTCTTATACCTAACTCGGAACGCCTCATCCAAATCATATAATATTAGCATGTGCTTCAGTATTTTGCTGTTCGACCGGCCACTTTTTATTCCTTCCAAAAGCCGAACACAATATATACATTATAATCTGATTGCGGAATTCAATCGGTAACTTACAAATACGCCCGGCGACGAGGCTGTAAAGGTATTATTTTTTTCTATTTCAAATTAATTCATACTTCGCAAGAATACGTTAGCGAATTATTACTTTATTTTTAATAAATAAAATTTAGTAGTTGTGATTTACAGCTTGGTAAGCAAGCAAGATAAAATAAATAATCCTTTCTTCTTTTAAACAACTTCACGTTTTCTTATGTTTTGTAGTGAATAGGACGTTCTGAATGTTACCAGTAGGACGTAACGTGGACGTAATATCTATTCAGGTGACGTAACTGTCTGGTTTCTACCCCGTCGTGGCGCCGAAAAACTTATGTCAAGGTTGGGCTTATAACATTAGTTCAGAATAATTTGAAGCTTTTAAGGTCTTTGAAATTGAAATAACATTAATATAGTCTACATGGTTTTCTAGTGCTTAGCGTTTCTAAACATCATTATTAATTTTACCTTTTTCACAATTATTATCGTTTAATATGAATTTTTGACATCGGACTGTTAATTATTGCTAAGCCGATTTGAAAATGTCCATAAACGCAATGAAAACACGTACCTGATTGCATATGTAGTCATATGTAGCGCACTTAATATAATTCCTAAATATAGTCAGTACATTTCTCAGTGGAAGTAGATTGTTTTATTACTAATCCTTAGCAACTTCAAAATATTTACCAATTGAACATTAAAAATAATAATACTTTTATTACGTAGATACAATAATTCAATCTATATTATATTGTTTGTCATTAAAAATTAAACAAATAAATTCTGTCATCTTACTCATACTTACTGCCAAATAGTGTTGATCTCCAAGATTATTATAACAGGTACAAAGATTGGAAGCAATCATGAAACCTTTTTTTTTTGTACTAAGTTTCGTGTTACTAATTAGTATCTTATTAAATGAAATGTTCTTTTTTCGACACAAAGTAGCTAATTTAAATAGATTCTTATTTATTTCTCATTTTCAACTAGTTTCGTAACCAATAATAAAAATATTTTCTGATTTTTAAACTACTTTTTGAAATTGAATAATAAGCAGTGTTAACTAGTTGTTATATTATTATCTTTTCAACACTTTCAATTTCACAATGCATTCTGCATTGTAATTTATAAAACAATCCACGTTCACGTACTTCGATAATGCATCACAAAACAATGAAATTGGTTTTTAGGACTAAGAACTATACGGCAATTATTATACAGTAATCGGAATGTGTTGTAACAAAAATAACAATAATGAAATGCAATTTAAAGATATTGTGATAATTCTAAATTAAACGAAACAATGAAAACAATTTCCACGCTTTACTTAAAATATAGGTAGTATTTCAAGTAAGTATTATATAGTATTAAAATATTATAACTAATACGACCTATTATTATAACATGTGCGTTCATGCTATGTAGGTATATTAAAATAAATTGCGTTCGTAGTAACGACAAAGTACACATTACTAAGGAAATTCGTAATTTTCTTATCTTTTGAGTGTCGAGCGTCTCAAATTTATATGTAATACTATAAATATGTTATCTACTTTGTTATAATTGATGATTAAGTGGTTTCATTATTGATTTTTCTCTTATACATAGACATTGAACCTTGAGATAAATTCTACTATAATCTTTTATAACGTCAAATTCTGAAAGCTTGTATTATAATATTAAAAATAGTACTAAATTTTATGATTTTTCAACTAACTGATAGCGTTGACATGCACTATCAGAGAGTAATAACTAAAAGATGTGTCAGTGTATTTTTAAGCCGACAAGAACTCGTATTTGGTCTTGCTTTAGATCTTTGAACTTTAGAGGCTTCAGTACAGCAGTGGACAGTTCAGGCTAGTGATGACGATGGAACATCACATACGTTATTTAAAATGTTTTTTCCAACTTACTTACTTAATCTTATATAAACAATTATGTATTATGTTTTGAAAGCTATTCTAAGACTTTCTTTTAGTTATAATATGATAATATGCGAATTTTAATTAATAAACAATGAAAAACTTCAGAATATACTACAATGTCAACTTATAGGATCTAGAATCTAGATATAGCCTGTATCAGTTCCTTTACCGTAATTGCTATAAACATGTGGGTAGTAATGTACGTATTATAGTAAATATTAGGTACATTGTTTCAAACATTTTTTAAAAATTCAAAATTAAAATAAAAAATTGTACAATCGGTGCTTTATGGAAATATTTGTAAAATGAAACTATTAATTGCTATTTGTCACTAAAATTTCCTAATTAAAATGCAAATGAATATTGTTCACATACGTAATTAACAGAGAGACCACATTCAGGAAAATAAATTTTCATTAAAGCAATGACTAGTTATATGCTGTTAGTTTATCTTTTGTATAAAGGAATAAAAGATTGCCTAGCTGTCAACTAATTTTGAAAAATTGGAAACAAATTATACCAACTTCAAAGTGCCCTATAACTAAAAATAATTTTTATATAATAAAATAATGTTAAGAAAAAATACTGCTTTTTGTTTTTCAATGTCCGGTTTTAAATGAAACAATTATAATGTACCGTAATTCATATATATCATGCAAGAACTTTGCAGAACCAAATTAAAGGCATTATAGGTTAGTTGTTATCTCTACATTAATAAAACTATAAATGCTTTCATTAAATCTTATTTTACATAAATATTTGAATTAAAAATAATCTTATTTATTAAAAAAGATTCATAATTATATAAATATTATTCAGTTTATCTAAGTAGCAGGAATTATTTAAAAAAATTAGCGAACATAGGAAAAACTAGTCAAATTTTAAATTAAAACAGAATTTATAAAAATACACATATAAATTTATAGCGTTTGTATAAATTTTTATATAAAGTACTAAGCATGTGATCTTATATTGTGGAATTTCACTGCTTAGGTAACACTGTAACACATCAATTTTTCCACTAAATATGATTCATTATCTCAATTGACTTTATCAAGAGTACTGTTTCGTTTTTAATAAATTTCCGTCACAAATACCCTTGCTAGGTGATCAAATTTAAATTAGTACAAGAAATATACATTTTAAATATCGTTGAAAACTTTGTCATTCGATTATATAAATTTATGAGATTTTAAAAACCTCAATATCACAAAATCTATAGGGGTGGTCAAATTGACTTTTAAATAATCTTATTTAATTTTGAAACTATTAGTTAGTTACTATACTAATAGTCTGTGTCCTGTAAACAATCCATCACGTAAATGTGAAAAATTGACATGTAGTGCACTAATAAGTGGTACCACTTTAAAGTGGTATCCTCCCGTTTGAAGATGTTAATCACAAAAATTGGCTCGCGGTGACTTATGAGTGGAATAAAGCAAAAAATTTTTTACATGGAATTGATAACCTCGAATTGATATTATGTTATTGGTAGAGCTACACCAAGGACATTCTTATCTTATCTGCACTTATGGTGCGTTAAAGTCATAGTCGTTGTGAAACAAAAAAGGCTGGTCAGAATAATGAAATCAAGTAAATTACCTTAATATATACACGGAAATACAACATTTTATTATAAATTTATACAATATAGTGTACGAAGATTTAGGATGAATAATATTCGTTACAAATACTTAATACGTAGCTTTGGTATACCTGCTGCACGAGCCATAGATGCATACGTACTATATTAATAATAATAATAATATATTAATAACCCTCCATTTTGGGGGAGGCCTATGTCCAGCAGTGGACTTGAATAGGCTGATGATGATGATGATATTAATAATAGGCGTAAAATATTTAGCAAATTAGTCACACAATGGTGGACTTTATACAACAAACATGGTTTAATATAATAACAATAAAATTTAGTTCTTTTGCTAGCAACTATTCACTGTTCATAAAGTTTCGACCTGAACAAGGTTAATTTTTTTCAACCTTATCTCATTTTATGAAAAGCGTCGTATTTTAAAGTGGCATTGAAAAATATTGGCACTATTTACAAAACTACTTACGTTTTGGAGAAAACATGTCTTTCACAAGTGCTTAAATAACAATTCACTTTTCTTTCATCTTTAGTATTGTGTTTTTCTTTTAAAAATTAAACCCATTTTATTTTTTAATAAGATATACATTTACTAATTCTTTAAAATAAAAAAGCTATTCTATTTCGTTTACTTAATGCAAAATGGCTATGACCACGTCTCGAACCACAAAAAGAAAAGTATGCGGACAAAAAAAACTACTGAGTAGGTAACAGTTTAAAGTCGTGTGGTGTCTTTGTTGTCTAATCACAAAAATTGTGATGCAAAAATCCTATGATTTCCCGGGTTTGCATATTGATAACAATAATGCACTATTAAAAACTTATTCGAATATTTGATATTTTATAATTCAAATTATGTGTAACTAAATATATAAATACTCTATCTTTTTTAATAATTTAAAGGGTTAAATCGGCGAATATAGAAAAATGTTTGAAACGTTCTCTGCTAACATTCAAGTTTTGACGGTACACTACGTAGTTCTAATTCAATGTAATAATAATATGCGCTCATATGTACTGAATGTTTGCATAAATCTTCACGTGGCCTCATTATGTAGTATTTTGAGTGCGGTAAAACAATGGCCATGTGAAAGCTGCTTATAATCAGTATTACTACGCCCGCAGTGAATGTTGGAATTATCAAATAATCATCATTTTCAACGACCTTGCTTTTTTGTTACTTTATAATAAGTGAAACACCCAATCTCAGAATAATACGTAAGTCAATAAATATTAAATTTATTAAAATGTAAATATATTTACTCAATTCAATAGATCTTACTTAAATATTATATATAAAATATATTTCTCTTTCAGCCTAACAAATATGTTTACTGATTTTGGTAGTAATTAGAGTATGTATTGTCTTAAAAGGTTTATAAATGAAATATGCCGTCAGAATTAAAAAAAAGGAACTCAAGTCTAATTCTAATCCCTTAAACATTTACTCCGTTTATATTATTCGTTGATGTCTTTTGTATTCAATTGCATACCGTGAAATAAAACATTGTATGGGACGCCATATCATTATAAGTATAAGTCAGTATCTACCATAATGCTACGTTTCTCGACATTTCGTCAAGTTCTTTTGTGTACCTATGTTTAAAACACATCTGAATTTTTTTAAACATATTATACCAATCCTTTAAACGGAAATTGGTTTGTAAACTAATATTTATCTTGAACAATATTATATTCAACGAAACGTTTCTAATAAAATATATACAACTCTACATTTTCCTTAAACAATATGGCAGGCGATGGATTTCGCTGCAATTTGCCACCGCAGTTTGGCTATAGCCTAACTTTAGAAAATATATTCTACACCTTGTGAAGTTTTCGTTCAAGAGAGGAAATGTATAACGCTCTAGAGTTTAACATCATTGTAGAGATGTGCCTAAAGAGCAGTCCGTATAGATCTGTGCTATAGCTATAGAAGCAGCGGGTCAGTGTTCTCGACGATTTCTTTCGGGGTGTGTGCAAGAGCGACAAGCTGGAGCGAGTTCGAGTATGAAGGTAAAACGATAACACGTGAATCTTTGCATGTGTTGCGTTAGAATAGTGTTTGTACAAGTGTACGCGTCTGTGTGCACAAATGAGAAGGGGAAGCGCTTTAGTGTGAGTAGTGGAATTTTCCATGGCTGTTAATTTCATACAAGCCGGGCCGCGTCGGCAGTCCCCGTCGCCATTACTTTACCGTACACTTCATAATATTAAAGCGAAGGTCAATTTTTGTCTCCACGCTTCAGTTGAAATAGATTGTACTGAAACGATAATCAAACCTTATTTTTATGGTAGCACTATATAAAGTTTTAAAGTATGTATGTATAATTTATAGTATATCTTTATATTTATAGTTTATAAAGATGTAATATACTGCTATCGTTGAACATAAACAAACAGTGTTTTTTTTATAAATTTCATATATATTCTATTCAAAAGCTATATAACTGAAATCTTTTTTGTCCACAACATTTGATTGTATTGAAATTTAGCCCTCGCAGTCCAAACGTATGTGCATGTGGTGATTATTTAAAAACAAAAAACACTCTAATATATTAAAAGTTGCCTAATAATAAATCATATAAACGCTGCGCTCGTGTCTACGCCTCGACTGTCATTAAAACTGTATTGAGAAAGAGACACAAATCATTGAGTAATATTTTAAACGACAATAATCTTATTTTTTTTAATGTGTGTATATTTATTTTTAAAAATATTTTTTAATGTTAAATTAATGATATGGTTCGACCACTTAGCTCACTTAGCTGACTTAGCTCACAGAATACTCAGCGTGAAACGGTACTTGTACTGTATTTGTTGTGGAAAGCCGGCAACACAACCAAGGGCTTAAACAAAACGGGGCTTTTGTGTATCTATTTTTTGTAGATATATTTTGTAATGAAGTAACTGAATAGTACACTATCGATTTTTTTAGCTAATGAGAAGCTGCATAGAATTTCATTGGTAAGCTATATACGAGTAGGATATATCATCTATGCAGGAAGTCGTTATGAAAGGACGGTCTTTTATGTGATAATTATTTTTATTTCTTAGTTAACTCTATTTATTATTATTATATTATATTTATCAACACGAACAAACTCAACAATGTGGGAAATTACTGGCGTAAGGCTAAAATTGCGTAAATAAAATTGCGTAATTAAAATATATTAGGTATATTAATTATTGCGTGCCCTAATAGTGGTTAAGAACATTTGTAAAATATTTTGTTTTAAAGTATGTGCCTAGTTCATACCAACGTAAATGGGTTCAGCGGTTAACGGATAAATAAATAAAACATTTTAAATTAATTACGAAAATTTTAAAAATATCTTGGACCATACTGTGAAATGTACATATCTAACTTATAGATATTCCTTGTCATCTATATAGTGGAAATAAATAAAAAACCGAACAAATTTTATATGATTACGTCAGAAGACGTTTTATATGAAAGGAAGCGTATTAAATAGACCAATATGACTGAAACTACTCACTGAAACTTAGTATTAAACTTAAAAACTTCAGAATCGTTACTCAAAAGCCATCACTATTACAAGTGATTATGATTGTAAAACCCTTGGCATTTCTAGACGGATTCATTTGAAAATGCAGTGTATAGAAAGTTAGTGAAATAAAAGAGAAATCAAATTGCACCATACTTTGGTACGATGATAAAACAAATACGTAGTTGCCTTTACTGAAATTTACATTTAAATCATTAATTATACTGAAATGTATGATAATCAAGGTTATACGGACGAAGAGTTTTTACTGGCCATTTAAAATATATTATTAATTATGTAGAAAATTTAAACACAATTATAAAAATAATTGACGTTACTGAAAAAACATTTAGAACTTTTATCGAGTAAGATGAGGAAATTAGTTTAAAATATAGATATAAAAGGAAAATAGAGACGCGGAAATTGAAATATGTGTATATTAATATTAAATTAATCATGAAAGAAACAAAACGTGCTTACTGTGAAAATGCATGGAAATTAAGTTGTCTACTTACAAAGTGATAAATTAAAAAAAAAATAATGATGATTTAGAGATTCCACTTTATACGAATTTTATTTTTTATACCTTTAATATTTTTGTAATTCTAAAAACAATCTAATAAAACATTCGCATAACCCATTCTATTACGCAAAGCTTTATTCATAAGGATATTAAACTGAAATCAAGGAAAGACTCACCTTAAAAACTGCTGGAGCCAGTGGAATGGCAGCTTGATTATGTAGATGCTTCTTAGACATTTTGAATGTTAACAGCAACTCAAAATATACAAGAACCCTATCGCTACAAGGGAAAACAACACAAAATAGCTCAAAAAATCGCTAAACTGAAAAAAAGTTAATATTATAATGGAATACAAAAGTTGTGAACAACTTTATGATCACTATTAAAATGGATACTTTCGATCGCCGTGTTTGCAGATGCACGTATCTATTTATATACGGAGACTATACTTAACGGCAGTGATTTGAAAGTCACAATTTACAATTTAGAAAATAAAAAGACCCACGTGAGAGGAAGTCTAATCTCTCTCACGTTTAAGTCTTTTATGAATTGCCGCGTTCAGCCCCCGAAATGGCTAGGACGCAAGCGGGCGCGGCGAGCAATGTGCGTGTTGCCGGTTTACGTCGGCACCGCGAATCGGCGCCACGGCCGACCGTGAGTGGCGGTGTTATTCATGAAATCTGCATGACGTCAACAATACTCTAACTGCGATGTGTTTTGTAGAACTCTTATAAAAGATACGGCCTTGTACAATTAAATGATCACTTAAGCATTAAGCTCTTCAGAAGTTTACAATTGTTATTTAACTGTGTAAATTCTTTCTTTCAAATATTGGTTAAAATTAATAAAATATTTAGTCTATGCTAGGCAACTCCATTGTTGCCGAATCTCGGAATATTCCAAAAATCTTACCGACCCAAAATATCGTTTTGTTAGAAGACATGGTAACCCAACCTTATATCGCTGTCTCTCTCTATTTTTATAATAAACAATATGTTGTAAACCAGGTAACGCGTTGGTTTTTTTTGGAATGGCTAAATGCTGCCGCCCATAAAACCTTTACAGGTTAAGACGGTCTTTGGAGCGAGCCTAAGTCTCGCCATAAATTAATTTTTGCCCCAACTAGCGTAACGGCGTGCGTCTCCTGCGAGACACGAACCTCGGCTGGGCCAACGCGGGGTCATGGTCCGCCTGAGTAGCCGGTCGGTAGCTCAGCGGATTTAGTCTGGCGACATGACTAGCTACGTATCCGGCGGAGGCAGTTGTTAGCGCGGTCCATACTTAGAACCTTATCAGTAAGTTATGTTATTTTCTTCTCGGTAGGTTTTTCTTCTCGATAGCAGCGTTTGGGTTTCCGCCTGTATTTGAGAGATAACAAAGGAGTATAGTCGGCGCTGCAGCCCACCAGCGGGTTATGATGATTTTCGGCGCTTACTAGATTTTTAATTTATGTTATTGAGTACGACAAATGAAATTAAGAATTTATATGCATCAAATAGAAAGAAAGAAAGAAGGCATAAGTTTATGAAATTATAAAAAATACATATAAATTACAAAAATAAAAACTTAGGTACATAAATAAAATATCGTCGATGTTTGTATATGAATAAGACCTTTATTGAGTGACGACTGCTTATATAGACAATCGGAAATGTCATAAACCTAGATTTAAGTTTAAATTAAGTATATTTAATTATAAAAAGACGACTTTAATGCCGACGATGACGAAGATGTTAATGACATACGCATACGAATAATGCTGTTTAATTTGGTAATTTCGCTTAGCATAAAGTGTCTTTCAAATTATATAAATTTTAATTATTTTAAAACTTGTCAACCGAGAAAATAGATCAAAGGTTAAGCCTCCGATAGAAAACTTTTACATAAAGTATTAGTCTACCTATATCGTTTAATAATATGTCATTGTATAGAACAAAAATAGATACATAATTATAACTATTTTAATCAATTCAGTTTAAATTTCCTTGTTCCCAACAGAAATATTTGTCTATGGTAGTAAAAATCGCTAATAATAGTTCGACTTCTACGTACTTATTTGCTTAACACTAAATGAAATATAAATTTTATTAATAACTGAAGAACTTTAAATCCTATTTTGATTTATTATAACAGTGAATAAGAATGAGTAAAAGTAGAGATGGAGTTTTAGAAATGTAGAGGCAAACAAATTATTGTTTTTTATTTGCAGAATCAAATAGAAGTCATTTTTTATTTTTTAGTTCATTATGAGGTCGTCTGCATTTTATTTCCAAACATGTTTATTAATTTGACTTTCCCATAAGAACACGTTTCTTAAGGGTAATTTTCATTTATTTTTTTTACTCTTTGTAGATCAGTCGGCCAATTAATCATTCAACCTACATCCGTATCCGTATCCTACTAGACATCAGTATCCGTGCCTGAAAATTCCACAGTGGTAGGTACACCGCATTGATCTTTATCGCCTCATCAAATTTACATTGCCAAACAGGATGCATATGTAACTATGTATCGATTAATTGCAAAACAATTACAACAAAAACTGGCAAATGAGAAAACTAAAACTGTATTCCATTTTTATAATTTCTCCTACATCGAAATTATTTGGGCCTTCCCAAATAAACAGTGAGCGATGTTATAGCAAGCATATAATGCATCTCTAGTTGTTGGAATCTCATTTAGATTGCAATCTTCTTCAGCCTCCTTTTCATGTGTTTGTTGAAGCACAAACCCAATAATTTCATTATCAGTCAAGTTATCAAAATACTCCATAATTTTAGAGCGCTTTTTCCACATCGTTGAAATTGTAGAATGTAAAACAATAAATTGTTTACGCGGACCAACATTGTTTTCCTGATTTTCCTGTCACGAAAGGTTCATATGTAATAAGTTTAACTTCTTACAGGTGCTAAGTAGTCCTACATACGATCAAAGCGTTTATTTGACCGTCTGTGAATGTAAACAAAAGATAAGAAAGCTTAATCTTAATATATATAAATCTCGTGTCACAATGTTTGTCCTCAATGGACTCTTAAACCGCTTAACAGATTTCGTT
>DWCF01000459.1:0-46354 GCA_018230265.1 Delias oraia
TAATATTAAAAAAAAAAGAATAATAAATTTATTATACCTTGAACCTATGAATATGCATATACTATATAGTATATGCATATTCATAGGTAATATTATAATATATATATATATATATATACACTTATATCGAATTAGATGTTTGTAAGTGGGTTTATTATTATAATTTCCAGTACAAAGCAAAGTTTCATAAATGTGTCGAGGGTGCATTGGTGACCGATACCCTGTCACAATACATCGCCATTACTATCAATTGAGCGACCACCAACAAGTATTTACGAGGCTCGAGACTCGATGAATATGCGACCGTCTTATAAAATGCTCATTTTTCCATATAAAACAATATTGCTAGGCGTCAGCGCCGGTTATGTCTTTATTGGACGGTTTAAACTATCCTCCACTGTTTGTATTGACAACTATATAGGCAAGGCTAGTGTGAAAAATAAACATTTAATTATTTTTAGAGTTTCGATAAAGTTAACACCTGCCAAAGCAATATAGTAAAATAAAGTACTGGTTAAAATAGAAATTATAACTTGAATTATAATGTGAATATTAGTAAAGTTGCGTAGTCCACTAATTATGTACAATTATTATAAACCAAACTCACATATTATGCAGATATTTTAAAGCATATTATAAAAACCTTATTTTTCGTTTTTAATTAAATAAAGTTAACAAATTTCTTTAAAATTGTATTTACTGTGGTAAAAAATATTGAAAATATTAAATTGTACGAAATTTATACATTGAAAGGATAATGACGGAGATTGATTAAATTGTACGATACACGTATCAATTGTCCTTTAAATTGTTTCTGCTACAATGTGTAGGAAATGTAGAGTCATCTCAGATAAGGTTGCGTAATAGCGTAAACCATGAACTTGCGCCATTGAACGTCGACAATTTAACTCGATAACTCGATTACGATCGTTATCGGTACTATCAATCGATTCGAGTGATGCCAGCGCGCTCTTTTACGAGCGATCAGAGAAATTATTATATTAATTTCTTCATAGATCGGGTTGCTTGCTTGTTGCGCAACCCGCAAGGGCTGCCAATTCATTCATTCGTCATTTTAGACGTTAAATTTAAAAGCATTTGACATAAGTGTACAATGAGTTAAACCAGATCGCTGAACAGGAACCGCTAAAGAACGTTGGATGAACAAAATATTTATTGGCAGTGTCGAAATATTAGTTCCCTTTCCGGATGAGAGGTTCATTTTTTTATACCTCAATAGGTATAACTCTACGTTGATTTTTTGTACTGGGATGTGATTAATCTAGTGAATGTTAATTATTTAGACTTTGGCGTCGATGTATAAAATATATTGAAAAAGTTAAATGTATAACAAAGAAAGATTAAATGTCGTTTTAGATATTTGGTTATAAAATATAACAAATTTGGTAGCCCTGCTCACACTTCGATAGAAGTAAGTGCACAATGATTGATTCAAAATTAATTATAATTTTTATACAACTTATAAATTAATTATTACCAAGATTGCATAGTTTGTAATGTATCATTCTTAAGTAACTGTATTAAGAATACAAGATATTAGAAGAAACATTATCTAGCAGCATGGTCATGGCAAACATTATCTATGGTCAGTATGAAGAGTTCTTTTTTATTGCAAGCACGTGACAAATTTAGTTTTCTTGTTTTAAATATTTTCCTTGGTATACATTTTGTCTCTATAAGAATAAATTTGGTGTGCTGTAATTCTATCCGTTTTACGCATACCTTAGTTGTTATGTTGACAAATGAACGGTTGCACGTGGGTGTTGAGTGGCGTGTTCCAAATAGTTTTGATATTGACGCTCATCAAACAGTTCAGAATGTATCGTCGGCATCAATCATAATTCTTACATTCTTAATAGTTAATACATAATTCGTATGTTTATTTTGTGTTATATGGTATAGCGGACAACGGAGCAGGTGGGTCACCTATGTGGTAAGAGTATAACACTGCCCATGGACAACCGTGCCATAGTCCGCGCTTTGGTTATGTCGGCGACACAGCTTTTTACACCGCTTAAGCAGCATTTTTAAGGGCCTCCGATATCCTCATTCGAACAGTAAAACACAGTAGAGGTACTGATTCAAGTACAACCACTATTTTACGCTGAGTATTCTGCGAGCTCGTGGTATATATGTGTATAGATTTTTGATATAAGAATTAATAATGGATACGGACAAAAAGTGTAGGCCTATCTGACATTCCAGTGTCATTTAGATACCACTTTTACGTGTTCCATAAAATTAGTAATTTAGAGGCTGTGTAATAAAATCCTTAATTCGTAGGAATTGCACATTTAGCTCAGCGATTGAAAATACGTTTCTTCCAAACACTACTGCTGTTGTACTAATTTGTAAATTATTATTATTGTTTTAAAATGATTATTCTTTATTTTATGATAAGAGTTTAAATAGTAGAATTAGCAAAAGAACGCTTAGATAAATAATAAATATATTACTTTTAAAATAAATAAATCTCTTCATCTTTTATAGCTTAATTCAGAAGTGTAAACTTCATTCCGAGGAGAAGCGGCGCCGGCCAATTTTGACGAAAGTGCGTACTCCTAACTTGGAACTATTCGTTCTAGACCGTAGCGAAACGAATGTGCTGTTGAACGCAGTCAATAACTGGAAATTAGTCTTGAGTCTAGACTATGTCTGGTCGGTATTCAATTCTAGATTTGTTCTCATTTGGTCTCGTGACCTTAGAACAAATCGACTCACAACCTAACATTAATGTTTTGTCACCATATCACTCCAAAGTTAACTAATAACAATTGCCTGTATCTTAGAATCCTCAAAGAGTGAATCTTGTCATCCACTTCTTAAATGAATCCTTAACACGGCTTAACATAGCATTGTGGTGATATGGTCATAATGGCGGTGATATGTCAAAGAGATTAAAATTCCAAACCATTCGTCCTTCGTCGTAGACAGGCGGATGATACCTATGTTCAGCATTTACTGCCACTGCGTCCTGAAACGAGCAATTAATGTGATATATAACTCAACTAAGTGCAGTGTTATGATATGTTTATTGCGCGTTAGCCTAATTAACTAAATCGCTCAATTAGCACTGCGAAGATATTCTCAGGGATCTTTGTGGAAGGTGTTCTGGAGTCCATTTACGAGAGGGCATTTTTTGATAAGAAAATGTTATAACTTTTGCGTATTATCATAGAAGCAATATCTGAGAGGCCATCATAAACGACGTGAACTTATACCCGTCTCTGCAATAGTTAAGACTCCTTCTCCTACTCAATATAGAGATGCGCTCTGCGATAAGAAAAGCACAATACGTTTTATTTCCATTTTTTTAGAGAAATATCGCACCCAGCGCAAAAGCTCAACTTTTAGATTTTTATTAACGCGAAGATACGAATAGTTGGTGAGCTGAAATAGGTGTGCAATAAAATTAAATTATTGTTCATTACGGTGATGATGCTCTCGTGTTTATATGATTTCCCATTTAGCAACGCGTTAATTTTACGACGCCTGTTTGTGGCATCATAAAATTGTGCGATAGTACCGCGGGGTATTAATCTGCTTTTGCATAAATGTGGTTTACCTTATATATATTTGTAACAATAACGATTACTTACGGTCGTCTCTGAAAACATAATGTTTTGAATACTCACAAACTCGATCTCAACAGATGTTGAATATATATTATCCCAAACGCAATATACAATTGAACTGATGTATAAAACTAATTTCTATTAACTTTTAAGTGGTTAAATACTGCGATGGTACACTCCACTATAATTGTTATTTTGATATTACTTTTATGAAATCGTTTTGCAGCTTATTCATTCCGTCATTTTCAATTTTCAGGGGAAAATTCGCGTCAGTTCGTAAGATCCGTCACCTGGTGTCCGGTGTTGAATACGCCGCCAAATTCATCCGCAAAAGGCGGCGCGCCGCAGACACCACACGTGAAATACAGCACGAGGTCGCCGTTCTTGCCCTCTGCTCAGACTGCACACGCGTTGTACGCTTACACGAGGTAAGAGAGGCACATATTTTTTTACAAAATAATTAGAAAATAAATAATTAATAAACAATTAGAAATTATTGTACCTATTTCAAAAAATAAGTGAATGATGGTAACAATTTATTCTAAAGATTCTTAGATTTAATTATGATGTTGGGTGATATTAATTTAAGATGTACTTAGTTCCTGTAACATTTTAATCTTATTGTCCTTTAACACGCGTGGACACACGTGTTTTTCAATGTTGATATATAAATAGGGCAAGAATACTTAATTACTGATACTGACCGCAAACACGTACAGCTGAAGCTAAACCAATAACATAAGTCGTATTTCTAAATTCTACTTTACTCTTGCTTATTTTACTTTTAATGGAATGAAAACTATCTGGGGAAAGTTTTATGGAGCCACTTACTTCAGGATAAGCTGGTAAGGGTTGTTTAGATTCTAGACAGGTTTAGCTAAAAACGCCTCATTTATGTCACCCTCAATTTTAGGTATACGAAACTCGTTCAGAAGTAGCCA
This sequence comes from Delias oraia, assembly GCA_018230265.1. Lineage (NCBI taxonomy): Eukaryota > Metazoa > Arthropoda > Insecta > Lepidoptera > Pieridae > Delias > Delias oraia. The sequence goes on from DWCF01000459.1 coordinate 4,538, forward strand.
TAGTTTTGGAGTTATGTGCGGGTGGTGAACTGCAGCGTTTACTCGATGAAGAAGAACGCCTCACAGAGGGTGCTGCGAGACGAGCTCTACGCCACGTGCTAGAGGGGCTGGTACATCTCCACGCCCGCCGCGTGGCACACCTGGACCTGAAGCCTCAAAACCTTTTGCTCACCGCAAGTGGCGAGGAGCTGGTCATCTGTGACTTTGGAATCAGCCGCGCCATACAACCCGCTGCACACGTCAGGGAGATACTCGGCACGAGGGATTATGTTGGTTAGTGTAGATATGCTTCACGCTTACTTAGGTACATATGATGCCGTACCGTAATATAGATAAACTTGAAGCCAATCGACTTACGGATAGGCAACGAATTCGTATCGATTTCATTCAATCATCTGTTTCGAATAGATTTTTTTATTTTTTCTATAGCGGATAACGGAGCAGGTTGGTCCTCCTATATGGTAAGAGAACACCGCCGCCCATGAACAACCGCGACACGTCCACGTCCACGCATTGGTTGTGTTGCCGGTTTTTTAAGAGATTTTAGGTATGAAAAGATGTTCTGTTAAATTGCAAAATTTAAAAAAATTATAACCGAATCATTATTTTTAAATGACGATTTACGTTAATGTTTAAGAAATCATTTGCATTTTTGCTTTTATTTCACCACACCTTTATTTTATTTTACCTTTTAAATCGTTAACGCGCTCATTAGTGTTGCCCAAATGCAAGACTTAGCCAGTCTTGGTCTAGCGCCAATGCACCTGGTATTGGTCTTGGTCTTGGTGTTGCAGCAAGATTCTTGCAAGTCTTGAAATTACCTATTAGACTATTGACATTTATTAAAGTTTACTTCAGATCTTAGAAAAACCTATCAGAATAGGAACATTTTGAGGTTCAATTAGCATAGCCATAGCAAAGATCAACGAGAATTATAAAATATGTCTAAATATTTAATGAGAATTTCCAAAACTTGCTGCCAAAAAATAGCTGTAAGACGCAAGAGTCTCGCAGGCTTCGTCTTGCTCCTGCTCAAGTCTTACCTGGTCAGTCATGGTCTTGCTAAAATTAGGCTGTCTTGGTTTTGCAATTGGACATTTGGTCATGATACGGATACTTAATATTCCTAAATAAGGAATGCTCAATTATTAATTGTATTATAATTATTATTAATTTGATGTTTTGAGAACAAAAAAATATATATTTTACCATGGATTGGTTGATCTGTTCCAGCGCCGGAGATCCTGTCATACGAGCCGCTGTCCTTGGCGGCGGACATTTGGTCGGTGGGCGTGTTAGCCTACGTACTGTTGAGCGGATATTCCCCCTTCGCGGGTGACACCAAGCAAGAGACCTACCTGAACATCGCACAGTGCCAGTTGTCCTTCCCCAAGGATCTCTTCTGGGGCGTCTCGCAGCGCGCCATGCAGTTCATAAAAGAAACACTTGTCGTTGACCCTAAGTAAGTGGAAGCAAGTAACCAGATAAATGTTTAAAGATCACAAAACGTGACGATGCAATTGGTTCATCAAAGTAGAGGCAGTAGGTGTATTTAGAAATCTATTGATAATTCAAATGAATAGGCAAAATCATATTTATATAACAATCATCGACTCCACGTGATACTCTGACTTAAACTACAAATAAGATAAATTAAGAAGTTTTGCTGAAATATAACGTTAGATATAATAATAATATTATGTATAGTCATATTATATGGCCAAACTAATGTTAATGTGTTATCCATTCCAGGGGTCGTCTCACAGTGGAAGAGTGCCTGGAGCACCCCTGGTTGAAAGACGACGCGGACATCCCGCGGGCCATAGTCGGGGTCGGCTTTGATGCAGACTCCGAAATAGGCTCTGATGACGCGGACGACGATTTCACCGATAACGGCGATGACGTCACGGTTAACGGTGACGTCAATAAGACAGTGAACGGGGTGAATGGAATCAACGGCGTCAACGGGCACAATGGCAGTAGCAAATGCAACGGAACGACAAATGGAGCACACGAAGATGAAGGTGAGGGAAGGCATGAGCAGATGTAGTATGGGGAAATAGAAAGTTGTGTTCGCCCTTGAATAAGGTGTCTTATGCTTTCAGAGCCCGACCCCCGGGCATCTCCCACCCCGCAGAAAGGGGAAGAGGAACGGGCGTCAGCCGTGAAACACGCCAGAGACGATTCGCCCTCACCGCCCTTTCCCGATGCACCATCCACGCCCAAGGTACGTTGCGAACACTCCGACAAATTAAAAGCATAAATATACTAGACAGTATAGAACAGCGGTCGTCACACTTTTCTGGCCAAGGGCCACACATGACAATTTACCATGAGTACCAGGGCCTGGCCGCAGAATGTGTGAAGGTGCTTCAAGAGCCTTTGGATACTTATCCATACTACTCTAATAATTGCGAAGGTGTGTGTCTGTATGTGTTTTATTTCTCTACGCTTAAACCACTAAAGCAATTAAGATGATAACCGTCGCCTTTCGTCGGATTCGTACACAAGGCGGATATTGATTATATAGATATAGTTGGCTATTGATGCAATGTCCATTGCCGCGGGCCGCACGTGCAATGTGCAGTAGTAATTAATCGTGTCTTTTGCTTATGTCATTGCAATGGTGTTACTTATTCATTTATACTTTAATTTATATGTTACAACTGTCCAATGTGACTTAGGCATTATTAATAATATAATGTACTTGATATGGTACTTTTTCTCGAAATCCAATAAAAAAACTCGAGTACAGATAATTCCAACTGATGTGCAGGTATATTTGCAGGTATCCCGTAAATCGCACCCGTCGCCGCCTTCCGTGTTGGCGCTGTGCAAGAAGTTCCAACCGGATTATGAGAAGCCGGCGAAGCTGTGCCACGCGCGCGGCGAGCTGTGCGGTTGCCCCGCTCCGTGCTTGCGCTTGCGCACCGCGCAAGACCGCGTGGTGCTTTGCTAGCGAGCGCTCTGCTGCCTCTGGCGGCAATCCTAACGGCTCTGACGCATTCGCGACCTTATATCCACTCAAGTGCCAAGTCAACAAATTAAATACACTGTACTGGTATAGTGTTTACATTTAATGTAAAAGGGACTATGGTAAAAGTACCACGCATACGAATATTATATCACAATATGATATCGGATCGGTAAAGCCTAGGTCGGACTGGGCTAGTGTGTTAGTCGAGTGGCGAGTAATTTACTAATCAAATTATTTGCTACTTGCCACTACTGCATCCTTACACTAAACAAGTGAATGGTGTTTTGTAAGATGAACACACTGCAACGCAACAAAGAGAATAAGCTGAAAATCTTACGGTAATAGCTATTTTAGAAGACGTGGCAGAAGAAATTAGTGTGATGAAGAAAAATAATCAAATAGAATAAAATAGATCGGCTCGACTAAATTTTGTTCAGACAAGTTTAGTTACTAAATTACTCGCCTCTCGACTAAAACACTAGCCTAGTGCGAACTAGGCTTCATTCCCATACTCAAAAAAATAATTATAAATTATTTTGTCTGATGAGTTAATAGGACTAGTTAGTTTGCTATATTGGCAAATATTTTTGAATAAAAATAACGCCATAGAAAATTTGATATCTGTATTATATTGATGAAGCAACGTAGTCGTGAGAGATCGCGAGTGTGGAGCGTCGTGTTGTTGAAACGTATTACTTGTTTACAAGCCTTTGGCCATGTAGATATACTATTATATAGAGCTAAGTCAGTTTGTGTATATTTTTCAAGTAGGAGCCCGATTACGCGAACTCGAAAGCGATAGACATCAACAAAAGCTTGAGGGATTGTGATAACTTCGCTTCTGATATAGGGAAGGGGTGGTTTTCTTTAAAAGAATCCGATTCCGACTTGAGTGGAGTTCGAAGCAATCGCGTTCCTACGTCGACGGTACAAAGTGCATAATGATACGCCAGCAACAAAGGTACGGAACTTGTAAAATACATGTGTTCTCTAAGATTACTTAAGCCGGCCGAGAGCGCCAACCGCCGAGCTGTAAATAATCAATATTCCGCGGTATTAATTTATTTAATGAAGGTGCGACGTCTCGGCGCTAATACTTACTTAGATAGTATTGTTATACGTTGCGATAACTACCGTTTACTTGTAGCGTAAGTGTTTGTAGAATAGCCTTTTCGAATGAAATCTAGTTACGCGCTCGTTGACCCAAGAAAGGGACCAAAATTTTTCGTGTAGTCGCATATTCCATATCGATAAAGTTTATGAAGTTAATTATAAAATTTTATCACTGTGAGTGACCGTTCGGGTTGTTATAGTTAGGAAATTGTTAAATGGATTTTTACATTGAGCTCAAAATAGGAATTTTAGTTTCCCATGTGAATCGTGTTAGCCTAATGGAGTTATAGTGCCTTGCCTAGTTGATGATTCCCCCTTTTTAGTCTTTTTGTCTGTGTTTAATTTACTATTTTGTTTACAAGAGATTTCTTATAATTTTTAATATTTTATTGAATTTAATTTTATGCCTTTAGAGCTGTTGAAATCCATAAATCATTTGTAAAAATAAATTATTGTGATACAAGCGTCGTTTTTTTTATTCCTCGTCTGCATTTGAGTCGCTTACTGGAGGTAAGTCAAATCAAATAAGAAAATACAACAAACTCAATGCCGTGGGAGGGCCATGCTGAAGCATAAACTAATTACTAATACGCACTAATTGAGTCGGCTCGTCCGAAGTGGTACCAAGGGCTCAAAGAATATTTAGCGTGAAACGGTACCTGTACTGTGTTTCGCAGAGTGATTCTGGATATCTGAGGTCCTTAAAAGTTGAGCAAAAAGCCGGCAACACAAACAATACGCGGACTGTGGCGTGATTGTTCATGGGCGGCGGTGTTCTCTTACCCGTATAAGAGGCCTACCTGCTCCGTTGTCTGCTAGAGTATAAAAAAAACAATATTTTCATATAATGAAAACTAGGAAATCCATTTTACAGTCTTCATTAACTGTTGATGTTATTGCTATTATACAGCGACGATCGACGCGCCGCTTCTTCGATGATTCCCTCACGACCGCGGAGCAGTCTTTACTGTCGGGCTCCTGTGTAGGTATTTTGCAAGAACGAATAAATAATTAACTCCAGTCTTTTAAATAAAAGTATATGTCTTAACCTTAGACAGTTAACAATATGTATTTAGAAAAGATAGATATGTGTATATATTTATTTACTTTTTTGGGCATATTTCCATTATAGGAACGAATCATACGTTTTTGCACCTTTGGCATTAGTGGTTAACTGATTGGAATTGTGTGCGTTTTTTCGCATCTTATACCTGGAGGCTTTTCTGTTATTTATGCTGGCAGTACCTGATACTGTTGCCGATTCTGGCATTAACATATATATATATATATAATAATAATTTAATGTATGCTATATATATATATATATATAAATCATTTTGTGCCACCCATCACCAGTAAGCAATCCACCCACACTTTCCACGGGCGGGCGATAATTTGTCTTAGAAGAAACTCCTGCTCCTTTGCTTCCCAAGTTTCAAAAAAATAAATAATAAAGCAGCTTTCAATTCACAATTAAAAAACGTATTATTCTAATAAATTTAATTACACTCTGCATTCAATCACAACAGTTTAATTCATTCAAACTATCGTATTTTCAATCACGTTCTACCAAAAGTGAGATCGTATCAGTTGGAAAATCAATTGTTTGATATACAATAGTTCTTATACTGAATCCTGTATAATAATAATAAAATATTCAGTCTTCTCTCAATACTAAATCAGCTGTAATACTACGTAGGTCCATTAAGCAGAGCAGTACTTTGTTTGAGATCAGTGAGCTGATCCGAATATTCAGTGTAGAGTCGCTGCCAGCGCAGTTGCCTCACCAGAAGTGCCAACAACTCTTCGAGTAAGTCATGTTTCTTAATTCCCTGCAACGAAAATTTTTTTAAACTTAAAACATTTTTCACCCATGGGAGAGCCATGCTTACAGAATACTCAGCGAGAAATGGTAGCTGTATTTGAAACGGTACTTCTACTGTGCTTTGTTGAGTGAGTGAGAAATATCGGACGCCCTTAAAAATGCCGCTTCAGCGGCATTAAAAACCGGAAACACAACCACATGCGCGGAATGTGGCGCGGTTGGTGATGGGCGGTGGTATTCTCTTACCGCATTAAAAATCCACCTGTTCCGTTGTCCGCTATACCATAAAGAAAAATTGTCAGGCTTCTGTCGTTGAACTACTGAACTTTTAATTCTATTTTTGTTCTTGTTTGTGATTGATCGAACAGCAAACAACATTATAAACTTAACAATGGCTTGTAATATTAAAACAATTTTATTACATATTGAGTGATTCTTTGAGTCTATCGTAATTTTTTAACTAAAGCACTTTTTTACTAATAGGTACAATTGTTATGCGATAGTCTTTTAGATCTTCTACAATGACGAACATAATAACAAACTCATCCAACTTTTGTCCTCACAACATAAAATTAGGCAACACCAAACTTAAGTTTTCGACCAAGCCTATCTACATAATAAATATTGTGAAAATTAGTGAGTGCTTTAGAATTTACAGCATAACCAGACATTAATTTCGTGTTTATAATATTTTTCTTTAGAGAGAATGAAACTAACCAGAATGTTGTTTTCCCAATTGTTCGGTTGCAAAACGCAATGGCCGGGCCCTAGCAGGTCATCTAAAATTGTTCTCAGTTGGTCTTCTGAGCCTGAAAAATTAAGATAAATTTAAGTAGTTACAATAGTTCAAAGCTTTCGCTATCGAAAAACTTTAATATTAATTAAACGTACTTTTTAAGGATATATACTCCAAAATAATATAAAAAAGAACATTGTTTACCGTGAGCTATGAGATGTGTGAAGAGCGCGTTGGTCCAATGGCGATAGTCCCTCGCCAAGCGCAAATGTAAACACACAGACACCTGCGATTCTAACCAGCTGCGGGCAGCGCACGCGTTATATTTACTGAAATTAGTTATTATTTAAATTAGCTCCACCACAAATATTGTAAGTAAAAAAAATTCACGTCACTTCTAAAATTCACTCACCCATATGTAACAGAATCGATTGGCGATAAAACTCTCGGTCTTCGATTGTCGCCTCCCAACTGTCGCACGGCTTCGCCTCTGTCTGTCTTCATTACCCTATATACATCATTTTCGTCCAGTTTAAACAAAATACAGACTTTCCCAACCGTGTCAACTAACTAACTAACTAAGAAACAAAAGGTCAAAAATATATGAATAAGTGTCGAGAAATATTCACTTGTGGGAGAGTTATACTGAAGCAAATGCTGACGCAATAATTAAGCCTGCTTGTCCGATGTGATACCACGGTTTCACAGATTACTAAGTAACGGTACTTCTACTGTATTTCGCTAAGTAAGTGCGAATATCGGAAACCCCAAAAATGTCGCTTAAACGGCGTAAAAAGCCGGCAACACAACGATTGCGCGGACTGTGACGCGGCTGTCCATGGGTGGCGATGCCCTCTTACTATATAGGAGACCCACCTGCTCCGTTGTCTGCTATACCATAAAAATAGTCTCACCCATGAGTTACAGAGTTGATCGGCCTTCGACTGCCGCCGCCCGCACGACGCACGGGGTCGCCCCCATCTGTCCACATAACCCTGTTAACATAATTTTTGTCCATTTTACACTTATATTTCACTGCACCGCAAAAAAGAATGGCCTGACCTACTTTAAGGAAATTAATTTAAAGAATATTTTAATGTTAAAAATAATATAAATAAAAATGCGCAGTTCTTTCTAGTATAATCGAAAATGTAAATTGGTTGCAGTTGTGCCGATTCATGCATTTTCGTTACTGCGTTGCTTTCACAATCTTGTATTATAACAGTTGCGCCATATTTTCTCATATATATTTGGTTTTTGAGACGATACAGCAAACTTTCACCCGTGGGATAGCCATGCAGAAGCATATGCGGGCGCACTAATTGGGTCGTCTCGTTTGAAGTGATAACACGGGTTCACAGAATACTCAGCTTGAAATAGTAGTTATAGTTGAAACGGTGCTCCAACTGTTCCAATGAGTGAGTGAGGACATCGGAGGCTCTTAAAAATACCGCTTTAGTGGCGTAAAGTCCGGCAACACAACCAATGCGGAGAATATGGCGCTGATGTGTATGGGCGGCGGAGTTCTTTTAAAAACAACAAATCCTCCGTTAGAGCTTCTATCGTAGAATTCGAAAAAAAAAGAGTAATCTAACTTCTATTTTCTAACAGGTCCTTTTCCTTTGACCGTAGTATCAGACAAAAACTTACCAAGCATAGAGTTTATTGCTATAAATATAGCTCTTTCCGTTGCTGAATGCAATCATTGGATTTCCACCAATCAAAGAGCATGTTGTAACCATACCTGAAAGAAAAGACGTTATATTTGCACTTTTAACAATTGATTTTACTGAAGCCAAGACATTTAACATATATGAGTAAATGAAGGGAGGACTACATTTATATTTTGTTATATGATATATCCGCGGATCAGCTAAGGGTAAAGATCGCCGACATAACAACGTACTTTTCAATGTGTTGTCGGCTTTTTATTTTTTTTTTATTAAGCTTTAAATAAATACACTTGTATGTTTGTTCATGTGATCTTACAACTCAATTTTGAAGTAGATATCAACCGCTTGAACTGAAATTTTGCATCATGTTTAGTTTGGATGGCAATGCATGTTAAGCTATGTGACAACCTAAATCCAACATGGCGAAATATACCAGACGGTGGAGTAGTTATTGACATCCGATTTTGTTTTTTTAGTGCTTCCGAGCTTCAAACACTCGCCCTTCCTAAAACCGAACACAATTTTAAAATTCTATTCACACCGGGATTCAAAGAGAATACCCATGACTACATCATTGAATTTCCGGTATAGTCATATACGAGATATGATGTCAGTTACAGTAATTAATTACCATTGTTTACGAGTAAATTTCTGAATGATAATGGCCGTAAAGAGCAGGTCGCCGCATTGAGGTCCCACATTGTTAACTCCGCTGATGATGTCACTACTGACAACGTATTCCCGTTTAAGGACAACTTATGCGCCGGGGATGGTAAAGCTGAAAAGACCGTCCTTTTATTAAGTTAAGTCAGTGGTATAAAAATATAAATTCACACATAATGTGTCCAGTATCAGTAATATTAAAAACAATTGATTTATTACTATTGATTTTTGAATTTTTGATTTAAAACGGTGGCAAACAAGCAGGAGGCTCACTTAGGATAAGCGGTCTTTCGCCCATGGACATCTCTAGCCTTTATAGAGCCGCAGGTCCGTTGCGAGGTCTAAAATAACTACCATTCTATAACTAATAACTAAAATTCTACCGGAAAACTGCCATTTGCGGTCAAAATAGACTAACAGATGGCAACAGAATAGTGAATAGATAGTTACCAAGCGGTGGCAGAGCCCTATGGGGCTTCGGTCTGGCGTTCTTCCAGACATGCAGTATTCCGTCCATACAAGAAACGCATAGCCAACGTGCATCGCATGCTATACACGACACAGGAGAACCTAATAAAAAATATTGTATTACAATTACAATACAGCATCACAATTTCCAAACTTACTATGTAAACCATAAATATCTCAATAAATATATTGAAGTTATAGAAACTTTTAATAAATATAAAAATTATAAATTTTTAAATAACTCTACTCTATTCTCTTCTATTATAAAATTGTATTATTTTATGAGCGACGATTAGCTTATGATGTAAAATTGACCTTCACATGAATATCATGTAAATATTGACTGCATATTGCTTTTATCGTGAATTAAACATAACAAGCTTTTTATGATTTATAATTTTGATTAAACGGTGGTAAACGAGCAGGAGGCTCACGTAGGGCAAGCGATCTTTCGCCCATGGACACCCCTAGATCTTGCAGAGCCACGGGTGCGCTGTCGGCTTTAAAATATGTGTAAAATATTACCTAAGCAAGCATCCCAAACAGGATCATTAGATGCACTATTATTCGGTATTAACTCGAGGCGAGACAGTTGTCCATAAGGAGTATTGTACGCTTTGTTCACTACCTGTCAATTATGTTTTTTTTTTCATTCACAATTCACCATCAAATCCTTTTAGTAGACATTTAATTTCTTATTCAAAATAAGTCAGTATTTTTCTATTTTGATTTCAGAGAAAAACTGCGTATACAAAGATTAAATAATTAAATTTTATAAATTATATAAATAAAAATATAAAATATGGTATGATATAAAATTTCAAATAGATTTTTTAGAATTATTAGGAATCTAGGACTATATAAGTGTGGTTCAAATAATTTTTCTCTGCAAAATGCCATCTTTGTACTTCGAGGAATACTCCAAAAAATGATTTGGCGAAATCGGTTTAGCTGTTCTCTAGAATTGCTCATACCAACACATTCAGCGATTTATTTATCATCGATGAAATAATAATCATAAGTTTATGTATTAAATCTTAATGATTAATTATAATTAAGATTATGTATTATTAATTGCATCATATCTGAAGGCTACTATTAATATTTTATTGCTTTACTCAACTTACTTGCAACCTTAAAGCGCCGGCTGCTCTAACAATGGGTCCGGCCGTCCCAAGAGTTGGGACGGGTAAAGCTGGTCCCGAATTCAACTCCCGGGGCGAAACCTGTTGTTCTAGAGTTGGAGACCCACACGATCTCTTCACTTGAAGCTCCTCGGCTTTTGGACCTGGAAGCGTGGAAGCTGTTCGCTTTCGAAGCCGTTGATCAAGAGCGCTAGAATATTTTGGAAACATACATTGTTTTATTTTATCAAGATTCTTCTGTAGAATATTAATTTTATATAAAGTTTCACCACGGTAGCCATTCATTCATACCTTCTCCATATATATTAATAGCGCTGACTTTACTAATTTGCAAATATCGGAGCGAAACAAAACAGACCTTAAACTGATAACTTAAAATCCTAACTACTTTCTATTATTACTCTAACAATTATTAAAGTTTTTTATTAAAATGAAATTTTCCATAAATCTACGCATACTTGTCATTGCTCTTGCTCAGTGCGTGGTTGCTGACGTTAGGATGAATGACTATGTCATCTCTTCTCTCCACTATGATGCGACTCTTACTTTGCGACGACGTACTGAAGCAGTTCTCGGTACCACCAGGCATTGAACCCAGCGACTCACTGTAACGGATTTGATTATTATTTAGTTAATTTATAACATATGTGACATGTATCAAGAGCCTTTTTACAAATGAATAAAAAAAACAAAGATGGCAAATTTCACCCATAGTAAAGCTATGCTGAAGCATATGCTGACGCACTGGATGGGCCGGCTCGTCCAAAGTGATATCACGGGGTCAAAGAATATTCAGTGTGACATGGTAGTTGTACTTGAAACAGTGCTGCTACTGTGTTTCGCTGAGTGAATGAAACCAATGCCTGGACTGCGGCGCGGTTATCCATGGGCGGTGATGTTCACCATATTGAAGACCCACCTGCTCCGTTGCCCGCTATACCATAAAATATTGACTCACTTTGCATCCGCTTGAGTGAGCGGCAAGAAGACGGGTGTAATTCGTCGTTTGCCGTCAGAAGTCCTCGTCTCGATCTGACGATCCATCGGTCGTGACGGCGCAGGACTCGACTGCGTGGAAACCGGGGATGGCGTGTACATTGCCTTGAGCTACAATACATTTTTTTTTATATTTATTAAGGCAGCGATTCCCAACCTATTTTGGCCATGGATTCAAGGACAGTTTTCACGGACCATTTATTAAAATAAATGGCAAAAAAATCATATTATTTATTATTAGCATTTATGTATGTTCCAGAGATGACACTATGGACCCATATACTATATTCATACCCATACTTACTATACCCATATACTAACGAACACCCGGGGATCCGCTTACCATAGGTTTGGAAAAGAGTGTTTTAAGGAACAACAAATAGTTATATAATAAATTATAAACCTTAAACAAAAGAGTTAACTAATACAATCACAATAACGTAAGCCACGACACTATTAAAAGCTTAATAGATGCATAGTAATACTTATAACGCTATAAGGATTACGTACTAAATGGGTTCTAAAAGTGAAACAATATAATTTACGGCCAGGAAGAGTTTTCAAGGCTTATGAATAATTTAAGACTATTCATAAACTGATAACTCAAAACTCCTCTTTGAGATTAATCCATTTTTGTTAAAGTAGTTGGTTTCAAAGTGAAAAATAATGGATTTCCCTCTACAGTTGAGAGTTATTTAAATAATGAGACTAGGATATACGTCATATGCGCGAGGGGATATGTTCGAGTTATTTGAATTCACTAAGCATGAAATACCTGTGTTTTATCAGCTTTCGGAGTTGATTCGTCTTTAGGAGTAATCTTTTTTACTTCCTGCTTCTCTCTAGCAATTAGTATCTCTGGGCATTCCACCAGGAGGTCCGAAGACAAGTCACCTCCAGTCTCACTTGTTGGACATTTTCCATAAATTTTTTCATAAAATGCGTTCTGAAATATATATTTTGGTTTTCCACATCAAATGTATACCAAATGTTACTTCTAGATATAGCCAAATTGATTAAAGTTATGGTAAACGAATTCATTTTACAAACCTTTTCGTCAAGTGTTAGTGGGGTGCCAATTTCTTTATTAGTAAACTGGATACATGCCACTGTGCCATCAGAGCTACATGCCAGTAAATTTAAACCTAAAAACAAAAGTAACAGTTAAATTATATAATCACAGTATACATTTTATTAGATTTCATGAATTGTATAGCTGGTAAGGGAACAAGCGGGATTTCTCAGCCGCGTCACTAACCGGGCTTTGGTTGTGTTACAGTCTTATTACGCCGTTTATGCGGTATAATTTCAAGGGCCTCGGATAACTTCACTCATTCAGCGAAGCAAAGTATAAGTATTGTTTCATGCTGATAATCTGAGTCGATGGTATCATTTCGGATGAGCAGACCCAACGAATGCGTCAGCAAATATTTCAGCATTGCTCTCCAATGCGTTAAAGATATTTTGAAACACATTGCTATATATATAATCATTTTTCACCATTTCAGCTGTGTGACGTCCACTGCTGGACATAGGCTCTTTGGACCTCCATGCATACCCGTCGGATCCGATTCACATCCAGCGTCTTCCAGCGACCTATATAAGGTCGTCTGTCCATCTTGTGGGTGGACATACTGTATATTTATATTTTATGGGGCTGAAAAGTGTTAGAGTGGAGAGAACGGACCGGCAAGCCCAGCGTGGGACATCCACCCATAAGTTGGACAGACGACCTTATAAAGGTCGCTAGAAGACGCTGGATGCAGGTCGCCTCCGACAGGTATGCATGGAGGTCCAAGGGGGAGGCCTATGTTCAGCATTTTTAAAGGCACCACTTCTAATTGGAATCAGCTGCCAGCGGGGCTGTTAAACCAATACGACTTGGGGATCTTCAAGAAAAAAGCGTACATTTTCCGGAAGACCGCTTGCCCTAGGTGAGCTTTCTGCTCGTTTGCCACCGTTGATATAAAAAAGCAGTGGACGTCTTACGGCTGATATAATGATGATGATGATATTTCAAATATGAAAAATACATAGAATATTAACAAGAAATGATTTCAATAAATACCATCAGAACTCCAAGATAGGTCCAAGACACTATCACTGAATAATTCGTGTACAACGACCAACGGACGCTTTAGGGAGGTGACCCAAATGGAAAGCGCCCTGTCCCGAGAGCCCACCGCCGCGCAACAACACTTTTTGCCTTTTTTCACCAATATGTTGGTATTAAAACGCTACAAATTACAATTTTATTCAACTCATTTTCAAGTATAAAGAATAACTATGAATCATTGTAGTCATATAATTAAATATATATTGATACAGAGTTGGTACTCAACTAATTATTTATATTCCCATACAAACTAAGAAAACATAAATAATATAGTTCACAAGCATTCTTTCGAAGAAACTTTCCAAACTACACAGATACATCCATCCATACTACTACTTACATATTACATACTAAATTACAGCTATATTTAAATAATAATTCCATAGTAAATTATATAAAATTTCTCTTATATTCTTTGTTTGATTTGTACAAAACATTTTTAATAAATGTAAAAATAACTTAATATTGCAATAAACACAAGATTAAACTAAAGGAAGAGATAAATGTGACAATGTACGTACAGAACACGTGACAGCTTTTCTATGTCCAACAAAGTCTTTATCACATAGCCAGCTATCCCTTTCGACTACTTGTGCAGTGGGCCCACCACCATTCATCGCATGTGCTGATAACACATATTGGCCGTCAGGAGACCACGATAGGCGAAGGACATGGGTAGTACCTGAAATGTAGATAAAATCCCATGATGTTGTGGCAGAAGCCATGTGGAACATATACTTTTCTAATTTTTATTTATTAAAATCTTTATGGGTACAGTCAATTTGTCTCACTAGGCAAGAAACCAAGGACTTACACAGAACATGCATCCTACATATGCATTTATATATATAAATTTAAAAATGAATATTTTGAGTACCTCCACACTCATCAAATGGTTCTGTGATAACTGACTCTTGGGACCAATCAGCTGTTTTCCAAACACGTAGTGATTTGTCATCTGCTTGTGATGCTAAATATTTACCCACCTGTTATAAAAATAAATGTAAAATATTGTTTTATTTTAATTTACTTTTTTATAAATACACATTACTTTTGAGCTAATAGTAATAATTATTCATAAACATTTATTTTTAATATTGTAATATGAAAAATATATTTTATAAAAATATTTATCACATTATACACAATGAAGTAATTTTTTTTATCAATATTAGAGTGAAAAAATATTATGGGACACTTAACCACACTAGGGAAGTCAAATGCTAGAAACCATATTGTAATTAACTAAAATAGCTTACTGGATCCCAAGCAACACCCTTAACAAGTCCTGTATGCCCAGTTAATACACATGCCATTTCTGGAAATTTTTCTGCATTCCATATAATTATAGAGTTATCGACACTGCAGCTGGCAAGCCATTTGTCTAATGGTGACCATGCCAGATCTAAGACATCACCTGAAACATTATTTATGAAGTATTAGTAATACTATTATTAATATGATTTCAGCTTAAGAAATAAGAAATATAGACATAATTCTAATTAACAAAACCCTAAGTTTGATTAAAATAACAAATTTCTAAGACATTAATGACAGATTACATTTTGCACTTAGATTTTCACACCTATTCCCTAGTCGTTCATCATTCATAATACAAATATCTTTCTACTCATATTTTTATACATATTTAATATTAAGCTTTTGGCCAATGTGATTTATATAATGTTTCTCACATAACTAAAAGTAAGTATGTAGAGATGGACAAATGTTTATATTGTGTTATTACTAGCATCAATATAAACACTTTGGGTAGGCAAAATGCTCATCAAGTATAAATGATTTTACCTTTCTAATAATTTCTAACCTGCATGTCCCCTTAATGTTGCTAAGCATCTCCAAGTCTCTGCTTTATGTTTTCCAGTACCAACTGCAACACTGAGACCCCAAACCATGATCAGTCTATCGTCACCACCCGATGCAAGATATTTACCACCATTACTCCATCTGACACAATTTACACATGCTAAAACAAGAACCAAAATTTAATCATTGCACTTGATAATATATTTAAGAAAAATCTGATTCTTCTTTGAATATTCTGGTCATTAATGGAATTAAGCGAATATGTTATAGGTCATGATATAAATAGAAACATCTTTACTCTAATATCTAACTTTACATTTAAATCTGCTTTAAAAGTAGGAGGCCAAATATTTATAGTACAAACCTAAATGGTTATCCATTTGGCAAAGCATTTTGGGTACATTGGGATCAAGTTCTACTTCTTCAAATAATACCGAATTCAAATTCCACACCACTACTCTGCCAGAGTCTAAACCCTGGCCACCTGTTGCAAACCGTTTTCCCGCCGGGTGAATATCAACAGAAAATATTGGTTTGTCTAAAAAAAAAAGATATAAAGGTATAAATTAATCATTTTAAAGCAAATTTTGTCTTAACTTTTTACAACCAAGAACAAGGGCTAGGAATATGTGCTTAGGTTTCATAAAAATCCTCTTAAAATACGTAACCATAGCACTAAAATACATACCATCATGACTAACCCAATGTGGTTTTAAGAGCTTCATTTAGATTGATTTAGAATAAAAACAAATTCAATTGTTAATCCTGATAATAATCAATATAAATTAAATTTTATTATTTTATACACTTATATTATACTAATTATTTTATACATTTTCAAAGTAGGTATGTATTTATTTTGATATAAGCTTTTTTTAATTTATTAACTTATGTGACAAGCCGTCACAATTTGAACATCGTATTTATGTCAACAGATTAAACAAGAATTGAACAAGAATATTAACAGAGTTCTAAAATTATCACTTAGAACCAACAGATAGCCTCGTAACTTAGTGGTTTAAGTTTACCACGAAGCGAGAGGTACCTCGTACCGGGTTTGAATTCCGGTCTAGACAATTATAATTCAATTTATAATTTCTTCGGTCTCTGGAAGTGCTTGATAGTGGCTGGGCGTCTGTTTTAATACTGCCGCATGCGTGGAAGAGCCATGCTGATGCACTAATTTGGCCGGTCTGTCCGAAGTGATACCACTAATTTAACTATGCCCAACTGGCTGCTACTCCAGCAATGACTTCTGTGGCATACCCAGCTTTACCATTACTTAAAGGTGAGAAATTAATTAATTCTAATATCGAGGCCAATAACAATGATATAAATAATGTACTAGAACATGATAAATTTATTAATAGTCAAGATATTTGTCTTGCTAGGAAACACTTAAGATGTATCTATGACAAGTAATAAATTAAGGAATTGTTTAAGAAAAATTGAAGATTTTAATAGATAAGTATATTAAAATAGTTCAATATAACTCAAAGCATAAACAATAAAATACCCTTAGTAAGTCTTTCTTGCTGGAAAATATAATATAGATTTATTATATATCTCATTAATTAGACATGGATAACTGAAAATAGGAATGTCTTAGTACCAGGTTACAATTTTGTTTTTAAATTTGTTAAAATTTAATGTAAAATCAGTTGTGGCCATTGTTGTATGCCAGCGCATCTACACAAATTTATGATTGTCTCACATAACAGGTGTAATTATAATACTCAAGCGATATGCCAAAGTGAAACATTTCTTTTATGAGTGTGGGAAATTTTATTTACAACGTTTGTTGTTAATAGCAGTAGTTACAGAAAAGATTAAAGCCTTTCCTCGTCAATTAGAAGAATACCTAGCAATATTCGGTATTTTTAAGGACTTAGTTAAGTTTATATTCAATTCAGTAGAAAAGATTTATACCTAGTATTAAATAGAAATAAATTTTGTAAAAGGATATAGCTAAAAACCTTATAGCCAAGCCACATAAAATTAAAAAAAAAGTGTCTCATAATATAAGAATATCAACCGATTTGTTATAAATTATTATAAAAAATTGTGATTGCTACTCACAGAGACCTTAAAATAAGAAGAATTATAACTATAGTTGACTTTAGCCTTTTTTACTAATTTTCTTAAAAATTGGTGGCTTGGCCTTATTTCTTCTTTCTAAATCGTTTTTCTTTAAATTACATTAATATGTATTGATTTTAGATAGAAATAGGTATATTTAAATGGATCTAAAGTATTGATATTTGGAATTCATGATCTCTAATTAAGAACAAACATCATATCTAAAATTGGATATATTTTTTCTTAAACCGGCATGACAGGATCTGAGACTTTGATTCCAGCGAGGTTTATAACTCTTCTTTGCCACTTCTGTGTTATAGTGACTCTATTATGGGAGATCAAACAGAGCATTCGTCATTGTTTGCCGAGCCAATATCACCAGACTTTTTTAGCACAATATCACAACCGGTAAGTGCCATACTCCGCTTTCAACAATGCAAGCTCTCTTTTTTTGTCACTGCACTCACACTCTCTTCTTGATAAAATTCGTTGTGATATGGTAAAGGAGATGTTTCAGATAATCAATAAAAAAATATATATTGGCCAGCTTTGGCTATCTTTTAAGATTTGTGTATAAAAATGTACAATAAAATGGAATATGAATGATTCTAATCAAAAAAGTCTGGTTATGCATTACTATATTTAAAAGCAATACTATTACCATACTAGTACATTTGTACTATTACATTTAGATATTGAAGTTTTAATTGAAATTAACACATTGATATGTGTTTTATTTAATTACCCACAATAAATATTGATTCAATTTATTTAAATACCTTATTATGATAACAGTATGTCATTTTAATTTATTATTATATTACACACTTGCTGATCCCTGTGGCTTCTGTTACTTTTTGAAGCAAATATTTAATAAGAAAGATTTAGAATATCTTTTGTATCATTAAATGAAATTAATGATCTGTTTCATTGAATGAAATAGATTCTCTGTGTATAGATAATAGACAATAAGACAATTGATTTAAATTATTAAGAAAATTATACCATTTGTTGTAAGGATTATATAAGTAATCAGTTAAAAAAAATATATACAAGGAGCAGAAGCTATAATCGACATTGAAAGTAAATTATAACTTAGTAGAAAGATTATTCACCTCTATTTCCAGTTAATTGCCATTATATTGATTAACATTCAGGTTTGAGTTTAAAAAACACAAGGTGTCATAACTTTATGTACAGCAGTATCATATTCTTATTGATCTGAAGATTTTCAAAGTATGCCGTTTTATATTTATTAGTTTTTCTGAGATGCTGACTATCATTGCAATTACGATTATGGTTTTTTAAAGACAAAAATGTTTTTTGAAATTAATTATTCTAAATCTGATGATATATATTGTTAATCAGTATCAAACAATCATTTAATAACGATATTTGTATAAGTTTACATATTTATACAAATGGTTCTCTCTAATGATTAAAACTAAAAAGTATGTCTTTGTTTTAGGTAAAGTTTTAGTTTAGGGAAAAACTTTAAAAAAATATGATGTTTTTAAATGTTCTGTAATTTTTTTTGCTAAAACAATTGCCAAATGTAATTCAGTAATAGAGATCTTCAGATCAGACATTTCTCCGATGTTTATAAAGCAACGTCTATACGTAAGGAGGTTAATGTTTATACATCGTATCCTTCAACAATAAATTAACAACAAGAACCGGAAATATTAACACTGTATGAAGTATTATACTCCCCTAAATTTAACATCTTATTTAATGATTCGCTTAGCGGCCAACGCATTGTCTCTAAGTATAATCTAACTAAATGTATTCGTAATCTATTTTATTTTATAAATATTTTGCATATCGGCACTATAATCCAAATAATAGGCGCCTAGAATATGCAGAAACATAAGCATGGCATTTATTTTTTAAAAGCATTAAAATGTTAACTACAATTACTTAGCAAAGATATACACAGCATTATTAATTATATTGTAGGCACAGTTGAAGCGGCGCAGGCGGCGGCATATAGTAAAAACACGAAATATATTAACATAGTACCGTACTCGTATATGAGCTACGGTAATGCGAGTGACTCGTCATTCACATCGAAGTTCAAGAGTATACTGTGTGTGCCGGTGTAGTGCTGCGTTATTATGGTTGTTGAAAAAAGCAAGGTCGGTCTTTTAAAAATTATTATTGAATAAATGTACCTATTGTCTATATGAAAGATTTAAGCGAACTAAATTTGATCGTACTTTTAAGTCATAATTCATTATACAAATATTCCATATTCACGCATTTTTACGCTTTTGAACTCGAGGTCAAAGAATTTGATTCGTTATCAACAGACGTGTTAAGTTAGTTTTTAAAGCACGTTGCATAAAAATATTGCCTACTAAGTTAAACCGTGGAAAAGATTATGTAAATAAATCGACATTAGCTTGTAATAATGTAATAAGAAGACTAGACTTTATTTTCTTTAGTATATTGTTGCTTATTTATTATTTTATGAACAAATATTTTAAATCGGCTTGACTATAATTATACTCTTATTATAAAACTATTAGATTCTAAAATTTAGGACGTGCATTCAGTTTCGGCCGAAATCCTAGTATAAAGTTAAAATGCTGATACTTTATACTGATTTAAAAAATATTAATTATATTTTTATCTTTTTTTTTCAAATTAAGTTCTCAAAGAAAAATGTTTAACAGTTATCAATAATTAAATATTATTGGTATTTTGAAATGTTACTCATTAATAATTTGGTTTGTATTTTTATTTAGAAGACTCATTAATCACTTTTTAAGTACCTTTATTAGGTATTAAGTATTTTTTAGTTAGGCTATATTTATTTCCTTTATTTAGTAGTATTACGCTCTTAGTTCCACTCTCAACAAAGATATAGATTTCACCCGTGGGAGAGCTATGCTGATGCACTAATTGGGTCTGCTCGTCCGAAGTGATACCCCGGGCTCACAGAATACTCAGCGTGAAATGGTACTTGTACTGTGTTTTGCAAAGTGAGTGCGGATATCGAAGACCCTTAAAAGTGTGGCTTAAGCGGCGTAAGGAGTCGGTAACACAACCAATGCGCGGACTATGGCACGGTTGTTTATGGGCGGCGGTATTCTTTCCATACAATAGGAGATGCACCTGCTCAGTTGTCCGCTATAGAATAAAAAAAAAGAAAAGATAATCAATAATCATATAGCGATAATCCAATTAATTCGGAGTGTGTGCACGACATCTTCCGAAATGTATCGGCTTAGATATTAGAACTAGATCTTTGGCCGAAACCTAACTTTCGGTTGGACACAATTATATCATATAACATTATTAACCGATTAAATTTGACAAATTGACCACTAATATAATTTGTTGTACTTAGATAATATCAACAATTACGGGTCAAGCCATGATAACAAATTGAGATAATAACATTCAAAATATGATAATATTAAAGGTAAAAACGAGTTGGTAAAAATATGCACTAAATTTATGGTCTTTCTAGAAGATACTATCTAGATTTCATTTTCTTTTTTATCGTCATTTCAATAAATAATTCAATGTTCGGAAGGATTATTTTTTGACATGTCAGAAAAGTTTTTTTTAGGAATGACTACTCGCTGTATGACCATACACACGGTCTTGATAGCTTTTAATACAATTCCACCTTATTATTATTAGAAAATATTTGATTTTAATAAATACTATATAAGATTATTTGATGTTACGTGGAGATACAACTTATATACATACAAAGTATCAAACAAGCATTTTTTGTTCATCTCCTAATTAATAGAATTAAATTATTACTATCTTAAGTTTTTAAATCCGCGCTAAATAGGCGAATCGGAGAGAGTTCAACTTTCGGAATGTATAATGTGTTCAATATTAAATTCCGTTGCCTAGACAAGCGCTGTGAATAATCGAGGACACGGTGCAGTAATACGCAATTTTTCTTTTCTTGCGGTAAGCTATAATGTAAGGCTATGTTGAATAATACAACGTATAACCTAAGTCTTACACGTATTACCTTAACCGTGGTCTTACAAGCGACGGATTATTTATTATAATGAAGTTTTTCTCGATAAATTTACAAAAACAATGTACCTACGACGTAAAGTGATAGGACACAATATAGTCACCAATGGTTTGGCTGTTTATATGTGATAGAATTTGTGTTCTTATAATATTATATGTACATTTTTTATGGAAACTGTGGCAAACAAGCAGGAGGCTCACTTAGGATAAGCGGTTCTCCGCCCATGGACAGGGACAAGGGTTCCTTGCGGAGCCGCGGGTGTGTTAAATGTGCCTACATTTGATTATTGTAGTCTTAAGGATCAGAAACGTATTGGATTTTTAAAAAGAAATAAGTAATAAAGATGTAAAATCGCTGAACATAGTTCCTAAGGCACACGTTCGTCACATAAGGGCACCCCAATCAGAATGTGTCGCTACAGTGCGCTGCGCCACTGACATCCGGTTGCCCCTTCTACGTTATGCCATCCCGATCCTACGACGCCCCCACTTCCTGTGCCGATAAATCCTCGAAGACTCTAAATTCCTTTATCAAAAGTGCCACTGCATCGTGGTTACGTTTTATATTTTTAGTATCAATTAAGTACTTGGTATATATTTTTGTCTCTTGTCGGTTTAGAAAATCGTCTTACGAGAGCGACAAATGCTTGAATTCCTCTTAGAAGATTAAAAAACCCAATGATTTCAGGTTGGTAGCGGGTCTCGCCGCATCACTTGTACTGATAGTGATTGAGTTTTTGTCATTTCTCCGCGGATTAACAATGTTCTCACCGTCCGTCTCATTGGCCTGTATCCTTTTAACAGTCACGTTTTTATTTGCACCGACGTATGTGATGTCATTTAAACAACTATGTATCAAATAATATAAACAGCTTCTTTATTTTAAAAATACTTTATGATCTACACAAAACGCAGTAGGTACTCATAAAAAAATAATTGCTGTAATTCCACTTCAACAATGAATGCAAATGTACATATATAGGGATTTTCGATATTCGAAAAACATCGATGTTGACATCAATGTCACAGACAAAAGCCCAACCTCGATGTAACGAAATTTTTCATATAGCAACATCGATGTTAAAACATTGATGATTATGGTTTCAACGTCGATGCTCATCGATAATCATCAAGTAACCGTAGATTTCAGAATTAACTTGATTTGTGGCTGTGGATGCGTTAATAGAAGACATAATTTGGTTGGCAAGTTACATTGATCGTGTCGTCCGTTAGTTAACATCGATGATCGATTCCATTAATATCAATGTTACGGTATTTTTCGTATAGCAACATAGATGATTATCGATCCTAATATAGCATCATAAGCTACGTTCTTATGAACGCAGTATATTACACACTTTACATAGAAAGTGATGAGCTAATTATAAATTACCCACATCAATGTGACACATGGTTCATTATTATGTGTCCCATTTATAAAACGAGGTAAATTAAACTTACATCATACAAATATTATATATTCTCTAGTTATCGCGCAAACTCCATTAAATTGTCAAACAAGAGACTACGTTGGGTAAAATATCCGTTGAAACGCGTTACAATTATGTCGGCTATGAGCAAAAATGAAAAGTCCGTACCGCCTACTAGTATCAAGGCAATCATATAAGTAATAATTACATAAGTTTATATAACTAGTTACCTAGCGAAGTACAAGAATTGTCATTAAATAATTTAAATCAAATAATAAATTAAATATAATAAATAATAAAATCGTCGTGTCTTGGTGTATGTAGTTAAACTCCTCCGAAACGGCTTGATCGATTTTCATGAAATTTTGTGTGCTTATTGAGTAGGTCTGAGGATCGTACAACTTCTATATTTCATGTCTCTAAATGATGTATATACTCTTCATCATCATCATCAAGTCCACTTTTCAAGTCCACTGGTGGACATAGGCCATATGTTATATATACATATATACTCTTAATGGGTAGTAACCCCAATTTTTTTATTTTTGAGTTTATTATGATGCAGCATTGAATAATACATACAATCCTATTGTAACCCTTCTACGATTAACGCTCAAATGTATTTAGGTACAAAGTAGAAGAATTCTTAAACGACTTTTTTATATAGGGGACACACCACCGCCACCCATAGGCAACCACGCCACAGTCCCCGCGTAGGTTATGTTGCCGGCTTTTTATGACGTTTAAGCGGCATTTTTAAGGGCCTCCGATATCGTCGACTCACTTGACGAAACACGCGTCTGTTCATGGTCGGCGGTGTTCTCCTACCATATGGAAGACCCTCCAGATTCGTTATCCGCTATAGAAAAAAACCGCGGGCTATAACCATATACATTTTCGTTGTTATTTCTGTTTAGGTTATAACTTACACTTTTCAACTTATGTGTAAATTGAAATAGCTATCAGTTTTAGTTCTTTAATAAATAATTAATTTAATACAATACTAGCATCAGCCTCTTACCACAACGTGTAAATATTTTATGCAAAGTGGTTTTCTATTCCTGTATACGATATGTACAGTAATTACGATATCAATGTTAAATGATTATCTGTAGTTATATATCTGTTATTTATATGTAGTTGGAGGTAAATCCTAACAAATAAAACTTTCCATATCAGTTAGATTCTATTATATACGTTGAGATTATGCAGCTTAGAATACAATTGCAGTTTATAACTGATTTATTAAGTTATTAATTGACACGTGATTTCTGTTTACAATTCAAATCGTTTATTTTATTTGAGCAATAATTGCATTTCTTCGATTACATCCTTTTTTTTGTTTAATTGGTAGCAAGCCAGGACTCCGCCCATGGACACCCCCAGCCCTTGCAGAGCCGCGGGTGTGTTTCCGGCCTTAAAAGTCTTTAAAATATGTATTCAGCGTTCATGTATTTATTTGAAATATGTGACTTTGTATAATAAGTGAATGCTAAATATTCCTTATATCAATGTTTACCAGCTATCGCCGGCCACGGATTTGCTTCCATTGTCTCGACGTACTTGTTGCTTGATGGTCTGCTTTGCGAGTGGTTTTGGACGGTTTTCTTCTTTTGCTCTGTTCTGCCGTGCGTTGTTGATCTCTTTTCAGCGTTGGGAGTTCTATTTTCGTCTTATTATATTAATAAATAAATTCAATTTCTGTTTCTTCTTCGTCTTTGAACTCAGAATTTTCATA
Source organism: Delias oraia (assembly GCA_018230265.1). Taxonomy (NCBI): domain Eukaryota; kingdom Metazoa; phylum Arthropoda; class Insecta; order Lepidoptera; family Pieridae; genus Delias; species Delias oraia. The sequence continues at coordinate 29,332 of DWCF01000459.1, forward strand.
AGTATGACTCATAATCTCATTATCATTTTGGATACAGAAAAATATCACTTTTTGATGCTCATTATCCGGCTTCCAAAAAGGTTACCAATTTGATGGGTATTTTTTTTGTTCCTTTTACTCCTCGGATTTTGGTTTCAAAATAAACCCAAACACTGTATTTTTTATTGTTGTCTCATTTTTTATTGAATATTTTTTCTACTATAACGAGATATATGAGTTGTTGAAAAGAGTATTTCTAACTTGCTTTCATCATCATCATCAGCCTATCAAGTCCATTGCTGGACATACGCCTCTCCCAAAGACGATCTTGAGCTATCTGGGTCCAGCGGTTACCCGCGACCTTCGTGAGATCATCGTTCCATCTAACTTGCTTTAAATTTGTTTAATTATAAACTTGTTCTTGCGTGAATAATAAATGTATGCATTCACAAGGAAGACAGAATCTTACGAGTAAGTTGATTTGAGGCTTCTGTGTAATTTAGTTTGAATACTTATTTACTTTTTGAAGAATTGGCAAAATGTATTGTTGTGCAACAGATTTGTTCCATATCTAAACTTCACGTGACGTTGCGTTGTATTAGCACAACTGTATAATGCTAATGCACCTGACAATTAATAGTTTCTTATAATCCTATGATATTTTGTGCAAGGACTTCCCATCAGAGGTCGATAAGAAACTTATATAACTTCGTGGCGTGTCAAGACTATATTTTGCTTAAGAAATATTCATTATTTCATAATAGGTAATTTTAATGTGGATTTTTGTCACTTGCATTATTTTAAATCACGCTTGATCTTTATGTGAAGTATATTTTATAATTGAGTGAATCAGTTTTATTGACGTTATTTACAGGTAACCAATGAGCACCAGCACTTGACTCAGAATCACGCGTATAGAGCAGGATGGTCGTTCTACTTGGTGCTAGCTGGAGTGGTTACCACATTAGGATCCTCGCTACCGGTTGGGTTCAATATCGGAGTTGTAAACACACCCGCTGAGGTAAGGCTGCCCTTTTCCCTTTCCCGTGGGAGAGCCATGCTGAAGCATATGTGGATGCACTAATTGGGCCGGCTCGTCCGAAGTGATACCATGAGCTCACAGAATACTCCACGTGAAAAATACTTGTACTGTGTTTCGCTGAGTAAGTGAGGATATCGGAGGCCCTTAAAAATGCCGCTTGAGTGGTTTAAATAGCCGGCAACACAACGAATGCGCGGACTGTGGCGCAGTTGTCCATGGGCGGCGGTGTTTTCTTACCATATAGGAGACCCACCTGCTCCGTTGTCCGCTATATTATAAAAAAACAAAAGCGACCAATCCAATGAAAATACTGACGTTACAAAATGTTATCAATTTCAGGTTATAAAACAGTTCTGTAACGAAAGTCTACAAGAGCGGTTTAACATAGAATTGAATGAAACATCAATGAACATTCTCTGGTCTTCAATTGTCTCCATATTCATAGTTGGTGGATGTACCGGTTCGATACTCGGTTCTGTGCTGGCTGATAAACTTGGCAGGTATGTATACTTCAAATAGTTATAATAATAATATATAATAATAATAGTTCATAAAGAAATTTGTTTTAGTTCACTGATGCGATAATAAACGAAATATCATCAAATGAGTGACATTTCAAATCAGTGATAATGTTAAAGATATGCCTCTGTTATTATTAAGTATCCATGTTTAAAAAAAAAATTATGGCATAGAGGAAGTTCAAACTTCCCTCCGTAACCGCGCTTTAGATTGTTTGCCAGATATTTACGCCGCTTAAGCGGTATAATTTCAAAGACTTCCGATATCCTTACTCAGCGAAATACAGTACAAGTTTCGTTTCACGCTGACCATTAAATTACATCGCTGGAAATTAATTTAATGATTAATCTAAGTATGCTCAAATATTTTCTCAGTGTTATTTTTAAACTTTTAGGAAAAAGGCCACAATAGTGACTAGTATACTGTCATTAATGGGTTCCTTAATGTTTGTACTGTGTCGGACTGCCAATTCTGTAGAAATGCTAATATTAGGTAGACTGCTTGTAGGCTTGTCTGGTGGTAAGTTGATTTTTTGTCTTACTATATCAATTATCAAAAATATTATTTATAATAAGCTGCTTTTTTATGAGATAGCGGAGAACTGAGTAGGTGGGTCTCCTATATGGTAAGAGAACACCGCCGCCCATGAACAACCGCGCCACATTCCACGCATTGATTGTGTTGCCAGTTTTTTACGCATTTTTAAGGGCATCCGCTATCCTCACTCACTCTGGGAATTACAGTACAAGTACGCCGAGTACGTCAGAGTATGTTTCAGCATGGCTCTCCCACGGGTGAGAGAGTATTAAGACACTCGCCCGACTACTGTTAAGCCCTTGCAGAGATCGAATAAATTCTAAATTAAATTATTATATCCGGACTGGGATTCGAAGCCGATACTTCTCGCTTTATGGCACACTTTTAAATCTATTAAGCTACGAGGCTCTGGTATGATGATGTGGTTAACAATAACATTAAACGAATGCTACTGTTTTAAGAGTTAACATTGATGGTCGACGTATCTTTGTTTTGTATTTTCACGGAAGCTAACTGTAAGTGTTTATTTCTTCCAGGTCTTACTACGAGTATAGTGCCAATGTACTTAACGGAATTGTCCCCGCCTAGTCTAACCGGGGCCATGGGAGTGGCTTGTCCCATGGGGGTCAATGTGGGGGTGTTGGTGGGACAAGTTATGGGGCTCGATTTTATTTTAGGTTGGTATAGGTTCCATATACCTAATCGCCTCAATTAATAATGTTAAAATTTATAAACTGTAAATAATACAGATTCATATTCAGCTTAAGGTAGTCATAGTATTTGAATGGTTTTTCACTTAATAAACTATCTAAATGCAGAATTCACTGTCGATTACCGATATAGTTTCAACTTCTATTTAAATAAATATGTGAAAATTCGGTCTCATTTTAGGTAAACCCGCCGACTGGCCTTACCTGCTGTCCGTCTTCGCGTTGCTAGTCATCATATCTTTACCAGTTTTATTTATTTTACCGGAAAGTCCCAAATATCTATTTATAGTTAGGAAAAATGAGGCGGAATCTTTAAGAGGTGAGTTGTTTAGTATTCAAAAAGCGTTCAATGTCGCCTAAACGTATATCATCATTATTTTTTTGATTAAAAACTGATGTTTGCAATAAAATATAGTTATATAATTATTTATAGTGCGAAGGTATAGGCGATGATAGTTTTTAAATAAAAATCGGAGTGTCACTACGGTTATAATTGAACTGTGTTTCGCTGTGTGAGTGAGGATACCAGCGGGCCGTTATATTATATCGTTAAAACATCATATGAATCCAACACCACAACCAAAAAATGCGAATTGTCACGCAATCATCCATGACATCCAGACATCCAGACATTAATCTCTTACCATAGAGAAGATTGGGCTGCTCGGTTATCTGCTCGTCCACTAGTTTTAAATATCAATGAACAAAGATTCATCTAATCCCCTGGTCATTAAATTAAGGACCGTGCGCATTATTTGTGTAGCCCGCGGCAATGTAAATTGCAATAATAGAAAACTACGAATAAAACCAAACTCCCGAAACTAACTAGACGATCTCACGAAGGTCGCGGGCAACCGCTGGACCCAGATCGCTCAGTATCGTAATAGGTGGGCGTCCTTGGGGGTCTATGTCACGCAGTGGACTTGATAGGCTGATGATGATGATGAAAACTAAACTAAAACTATACGAATCCAACGAAAAGCGACGGTTATCGTTTAAATTGGTTTAATGGGTTATTTGATCGTAGAAAAGTAACACACAAACAGACACACTTTCGAATTTATCAAACTAATATGATAAGTATGCAAAGGCTCTTGAAGCACCTTCACATATTCTGAGACTGATTCCGCGAGGCCCTGTTTGTGGCGGCTTGAAGACGGTTGTTTTAAATAAAAAATGTCTTAAGCAATGCATAACATGTTTTGAGGCGTGAGTCTCCTTGTACCGCGAGGCCGTAGGCGTGGCCTTACGCTGCCTTTGGGCCCGTGGTCAGAAGTGTGACGACCTACTACAGAGAATCCACTGATCTAATCCACAGAATTGAGTCGCGTTCGCGGTGTTTCACCCAGCGTCTTGACGGAGGAAGTGGAAATGTTACGCGAAGAAATTCGCGTCAATCGCGACAGTGAACATTACTCAATGTTAGCGGCTATTAAGGACCGAAGATTGTTACTGCCCTTGCTCCTGGTGTGTAGCTCCCAGGCCGGACAACAGACAAGCGGGATTAATGCGGTAGATATCAATAAATTTATAATTACATTACTTTTACTTAAAAGAGTTTAACAGCTTTCAAGAATACATAATTTTTAAACACAGGCATTTGAAAGTGATTGATTTAAGCAATTCTTTTAAGCCAAATTTATAATAAATTTATATTTTTTAATAATTTACAGGTGTTCTACTATTCTCAAACGATATTCATGCAAGCGGGCCTCACAAAAGAGAACGCACAATTCGCGACAATCGGTTGTGGTGCTATAAATGTGTGCACTGCTATTTTAATGCTTTACCTGTTACCGCGAATGGGCAGGCGGCCCTTACTACTTGGCTCAATGTTTGGAGCCACAGTTATTTTGGCGTTCCTAGCCGCAGCAATGATTTTCATTGTGAGTTGATTTAATCAAAATCAAAAATTATTTTATTCATCGTAGGATTTGCTATATTGTTGTGTTTTACTACGAATTTACAACACTTGACGTCAAAACGCCGGTGAAGAAGAAACGGCAACAAACTGCACCACGGCATTTTTTCCATTGATGCAATTTTTATTATTAATGTCTTATTTTTATTTTAACTAATGTCTTAAAATGTCTTTGTAATAAACCAAACTATTTTTATCAATATTTCGAATTGAAAATTATTGATTCTGGCTAAATGTTATAGTTTTAAAAGTAGTAATATTAAAAATTAATTAGTCTATTATTATTTTTTTTTCAGAAAGCAATTTCATGGATGCCGTATGTTGCGATGGTGGCCGTCCTTTCCTATGTGCTTGTATATGGTTTCGGCCTTGGACCCATTCCTTACTTCATTGCTTCTGGTTTGTATATTTTAAAATTGATATAAACTAAAATAAACTAAATCTAAACAAATAAATATGCATGTATAGTAATATAATTTTTATCTAATGTTAAAGTTATTTAAGAATATAAGCATGTAGAAACCTCATTTGTCTCATCTCATCAAATGTATCTACAAAGTTCTTTTGTATTAAGTCGCTCAGAAAAAGTGGTCTATGTAGTAATAATGCTCCTAGAATGGAGATACTAGGAACATTCTAAAGCGTTTCATAAATATTACATTATTTAATTATAGTAGAATTATTTATTATTATTGTAATCTTGTACAATTTATGTTAAATTAATTTATAAATAGTTTTTCTTAAAATGTTATACAATATGTGTTTATAAACTAAAGTGAACTTTCTTAATATAATTTATCTGTAAAACAATAGTATTAGAATAATTAGAAAAATGTGATTTTATTTTAATGAAAATAAACATAAAAATTCCTAGTTATAGTTAATGAACTGTTATATACGTAAAAAAAAATTTCTTTGCCTACTGGATAATAATCTCGGAATTTTTACAGAAATGTTCGAAGTGGCGCCCCGTGGTGCAGGTATGGCGTGGGGATCATTGGCCAATTGGGGAGGCAATTTCCTGGTGGGAATGTGTTTTCCAACAATGCGGGATTGCATAGGTGCTTACTCTTTTCTCGTTTTCTCAGCAATCACGGCTTCCATCACTATCTTCCATAAGTAAGTATAATAATATTAAATTATAACGGATATATACCTAATATTTTTTTAATAATCAGCACCATATAATGGCTAGAGGAATAATACAGAATGCAATAATTATTCCGTTTATGATGACCGTAAGTGAGACATTCATTCCGATAAAACCAGTTAGTTTAATAGGTCCTAGTTACTTTTTAAAATCTCATCATTTCGAATATCTAACGTAATTTACACCTTTTTGATAGTACAACGGAAAACGGAGCAGGTGAATCATCTACATGGTAAAAGAACACCGCCGCCTATGGACAACTGCACCACAGTCTGCGCATTGGTTGTGTTGCCTGCTTCTTACGCCACTTATGTGTGTTTTAGGGGCCTCCGATATCCTCACTCACTCTGCAAAAAACAGTACAAGTACCGTTTCAAGCTGAGTATTCTGTGAGCCCGTGGTATCACTTCGGACGAGACGGCCCAATTAGTGCGTCCGCATATGCATGAATGTCCCACGGTTGAAATAATACTGCACCTGCTCACTGAGTGTGGCAGTTCAGTGCCACATTCACTTAAAAAATATATTTGCAGGTTATACTTTCCGGAGACCCGGGGCAAAACGCCCACACAAGTGACTGAGCTTTGCAGTAATGGATTCCGTTCGAGACCTCTAACACAAACTAACCGTAACCACGTATGACGTCGTCATCTTGGCGTAATTCGATTTGCAATACAAATAATTGCTAAATATAGGTACAAGCTGTGCCTATCAGTTGTAGATGTATCTTATAACGTTCACAAAAATTCACATAAAATCCCTTTCAAATTGTATAAATAATTGTCTACAGTTTGATCTTGTATACAGAACAAAGTTAAATTGTGTAACTAAACATTATTTGACAATTATGCAATTGGCCATTGGGAGAGGATATTTTTTATTATTTTAAGTTCTAAGAAAATTCTCGAATATTTTTATGTTATAAGAAAATTCTCAAATTATTTTTATATTATACCGTAAAATCGATGTTAAGGGGCTTAGTTAATTAATTTTTTTCTGATCAAATTTAATGAACGAAAACCCACATGGTGTTGAAAGAAAATATGTTTATTTATTTTAAGAGAGTTACTGCCATCTTGCTTTTATAGTTATGTGTGTTGAATTGCCAATTTAATCAAGAGGAATCTAGAGTTGAGAAGTACAAGTTTATTTTAAAATCATATCTACAAATTTAATTAGTAAATTGGGACTAAATCATAATGAGATCAATTGTAAGTGATATTCGATCAGGCCATTAGGTTAAGCTTAGTAATGTAATATTAATATTGATAGCAGTTTTTAAATATACCAATGACATAAAAATGTCTATTTGATCTGTATATAAACGAATTAACATTGTCCAATAGTTTTAAAATACATTTGAATTAATTAGTTTTAACACTAGCAGTGACTTTAAAATATTAAAATAAATATTTTCTTGTAGTTTTGCACAATATATATGCATTTCAATTATCTGTACATATTTATGTTATATATTTAATGTTTTATAACAATATGCTTCAAAAGCCAGTACTTTTGTTATTAAAGAAGTGAATAAATAATAAAATAAATATACTATGTATTATTTAAAATAATCAATTTAAAATAAATTTGCGTGGTTTGTGCTATTATTTAATTCTAATTGATATAAATATATACCTATGTAGAAGTTTTAATTTCAAATCTAAATTAAAAATAATTAAATATATTTTTTATATTTACTAAACAACTTTAAATATATTAAACAATTTAATCCACTAATTAAAAAAGTCAACAATAATTTATATATACAAATAATATAATAATAATGACAATAATCAGATGAATTTATTTACATTTCAATGTCTATTATTTTCTTTACAATTACCTAAATATAATAATATAAAAAATATATTAATTTTTGTGCTATGTTCAAATAGCAAACTTAATTTTATAAGTTATGAGGCAACAGGCATCCATTAAATGACGTAATAAACAAATACGTAGTTGGTTACAGGAGAAACTTAGAGAATAGAATATATTTTGAATCTTAAAATAAGGTAACAAATATAAGAATTTAATAAATCTATGCTATATCCTCATATATTCTTCTAATATTTTAAGTTGGTCCCAACAAACTAATAGCAGAACAGTGTGGGGACCAAGTCTAAGATAGTTTGCCCCTAAACCCTTATAAAATGCTCCTGCTCCTTCAGATTTAAGTATTCTTATAAAACAATCTCCCATATTTTTGTATAATATACCACGATTGTTAGCATCCACAGCTGAAACGAGGATATTAAGTTAATTATTACGAATCTTATCATTTATTGGTAAAGAAAGGACTAACAATTTTAGTTTATTGACTTACGTTGGTTAGATAGTCTAGTCGCCATTACATCAAAAGGATTAAGGCATATTGTCATAATACAACCACCCAGATTAGCCCCCATAAAAGACAATAGAAGTGGTGACTTGCATAGATTATGATCCTTAAGCCATTGCTTTGCATATGTGAAACTGACCATTTGTGAGCTACTACCCACTGCTCCACGGGGAATTTGTGGTCCAACACCCCGAAATAGTCCTGGAAGTAATTAAAAAACTATTTTACATTAAAATTTGACCTTGATATAATATATTATTCTCAATAAGTTAATCAACAAGCTAAATAATTATGCAACCCACATACAATCAAATCAATGAACTATACCTTTTAAGCCTTCTCTCTTATATATTTCATTTAAAGCATTCCAAGTACCAGAGTGCTTGTGTTGATGACCAACAGCTATGACTTTAGATGCTTGTGCTTGTAATCTGGTTTTTACTAAAAAGAAAGGAGTTCCAGCAATGGATCCCATCGCACCACCTACGCCGGCTGCAATTGCTCCACTAATTATTGATGTATGCCCTTCTGAATTTGTAATAAGACCTCGACGTTCTGATATGCGATAGACACCTAACCTGGCAAATAATAAAAGAAATGCCTATTTAATTTTATTGGATGGTGTTTTTTGAAGAAAAAAGTACCTAACCAAAGTTATATATTTTAGATCATTAAAACATAGTAGACTCACCTGAATGTGTTTAAAAAGAATTGAAACCCCAACATAGCTGGCAATCCATTTTGTAAAGCTATAAGTCCTTCTGTTCTTGCTATAACATATAATCCATGGGGAACATTTTTGTAATAAACAGAATGTTTGCCTTTAGAAACAAGTTCTCCCTGCAATTGAAGTCTTGTCTTCACAACTTCTATTGGGTTTGTGAATATTGTTGCAAACATAGCAGATGTACCACCCATAACCAAATCTGTGATATCTCGGGCAATTCCATCTTTGTGTTTGAATGTCATTTTGGACAGCTATATTATTTCTTCTGTGATATTCAGGTTAATTGTAACCATCTATTAAACAATTTGTTGGCCACTAAGTTTCATATTTAATATGTTTCGGAAATACATATTATATATGAAACATTAAGAACCATCAACATTTTTAAGTTTATTTATTATTACGTTTATAATAAGTAAAAACATTGTAATTGTTTAATAGCGATCTTAATAATTAAAAAAAAAGGATGGTAACTTACGTAATATGTTCATTTTTATCTAGGTCATTACATACCAGTAGACGTTTATTTACATTTACCATTATAGTTTTTATCATTATTTCCTAATATTACCCAATATATATTATTGTTTACTTATGAGTTTTGATAATTGTCAAATTGTGATGATAATATCGCCTTCAAAATAGCGCGGCAAAGTCAGAATTTAACATTCGTATAACGTTACATTTTCTAGTTTTTTGGCTTCTGTGATTATTTTTGCCAAATTAATGTTAATTTATTATAGTTGTTTTACAAAACAGGCACAGTCATTAAGTAGCTATTTTTATAGATAATATTATGTTTTGCTTTTAACCCCAAGTCCACATAAACATAAGAAAATTACCAAGATAAGATCTAGATATCTTGATAGTTTTTGACGAAATAAAAAGGATAGAATGAAAGATAAACAAATTAAATTATTTTCCTATATTATGAATAAATAAACAATATAGTTTATAAAATAAAAACAATATTTGGACTAGTTTCACTTAACTAAAAATTCCAGGGAACTAATACTTATACATCTTCTAAAACCGTCTTGTTTTTAACAGTATATGTGATAGTAGATGGAGGTAATAGTTTATTTAAATTGACTAACAGGTATCATGTTAAAGAAGGAAAAATATGAATAATACTTACATCTAGTATTTAGATATTATATACCATGTCTTAACACTGGAGGAACATGTATTAGAAACTTCATTAATATTTGAATCCTAAAAATTTACGCATTAACTAAAATTATATTGCACAAATTTAATAATCACTAATTGAACTTTAAACAAGATTAGTTGGATTCTCTTTTTAGGAATTAAATTCCTATAATTAATGTCTGTAACTAAAAAAAGCTTAAATCATATATTTATTACAAGTGTTAATTGTTTCTAAAATATCTTGAGGAGAGATATTTAATCATATAACAAAATAAATAACACAATTTAGCTTATGCTTTTAGCTGTTGAAAACTTTTTTGTACATCCTTCAATATGTCCCAAAATACAAGTAAAAGTACTGAATGAGGAGCTTGACGAAAATAAGATGGCCCAACGCCTTTGTAAAAGGCGAAGATACCTTCCGATTTAACGATCTTGACCGCGCAATCAACCAGTCCCGAATATATTAAACCACGTCCTTGTGCGTCGACGCCTGTAAAATTAATTTACATCTTTGATAAAAGATAATGACATTATCTATTTTAAGTATTCTTTGTGATCATTTTAGTGAACTGCTTGATATTTTTTTATTGTTGGTATAGCGAACAACGGAGCAGGTGGGTCTACTATATGGTAAAAGAACACTACTGCCCATGGACAACCGAGCCACAGTCCTCGCATTGGTTGTGTTGCCGGCTTTTTCACTACTTAAGCGACAATTTTAAGACGTTTTACGTTGAGTATTCTGTGAGCCAGTGGTATCACTCCGGACGAGACGGCAGCATGGCCCTCTTACGGGTGCGACAGTATAAAGACAAACGCCCGACCATTGTAAAGCCCTTCCAGATTCAAAATACAAATTCGAGATTCAAACCCGATACCTCTCGCTACATGGTAGACTTATTAAACCACTTAGGTATGAGGCTCTCAAATATTAATAGTTATCAAAAGAAAATTAAAACAAAAATAAAACAAGACCTTGATTATAAAGACGAGTCATAACGACGTCCATGGGCGTTAAAGTGATAGTCTTGACGATGGCTCCAATATTACTAGCTATAAAAGAGGGCAGGTATCTTGATTGTTGGAACATGTTATTGTTGTCCATCCATTCTTTGCACCTGTAAAATAATTAAAAATAGTATTAAACAAATGTCATTCAATGTAAAATTTTTGTATTTGTAAAAAAGACAAAAATTGAAGAGAGAAACTACCAAATCAAGGATAAATATTACATACGCACATATTATATAAATATTTTAACAGTGATAAATGATAACATCAATAGACTTTACAGTTGATTATATAACTCTAACAAGGCTCTGAAATTCTGATGCAATATTTGTCACATTGATTTAAAATAACACATTCCCATTTGTGCATATTACAAATTGTAAATGTTAAGATTAGATAGATGTATTGAGTATAGAAAATATACTCACATAGTATATGCAACAATTTGTGAAGAAGAACCGATAGAGTTCCTGACCATCATGCCATGAGCTCCTCTCCATAATCCTACAAGGCCATTTCCCTTATATATCTTTGTTAATGCAACAATCATTCCTGGATGAGCATGTTGTGTCCCTACTGCTATTTGCTTAGAAGAATATGACATTAGTTGAGTCTTAACAAGCTGTAAGGGGCTCCCCATAAATCCGCCACACATTCCAGAAACACACCCAAAAAAGACACTATTCATAAATTTTGTGTTATTGTTCTGATCTCTGAGAAAACCATAGTTATCAGCTTGTTGATATATTCCCAATCTGTAAAATTTCATTTATAAGTTTTGCACTCACATTCTCTTATTCAACGTTCTTGATAATAACATAAATTTTGTTACTCTTTGTCATTTAGTCTTTAAGGATATGAAATATTTAATACAGAACTTCAACATTACAATATATGGTCTGGTAGGCTCTAATAGATTATCCAGTTATGTTTCTAAATTACATTAATTCATCTGAGTTAAGATTACAGCACTTTAGAATAAGTAACATACCTTACCCCATTTACAACTAGTTGAAAACAAAGACCAGGAGCAAGACCCTTTTGTAGAGCAGTAATACCATCATGTTTTACTATAGTATAAATTGCATGTGGTATATTTCTGTAGTGAACAGCATGTTGACCTTTAGCTCGTAGTTCTCCTTGTAACTGCATTCGAGTTTTGACTACATCAAATGGATTACTAAAGAAACCAGCACCAACGCCAGCCATTCCACCAATAAGAAAGTCCATAATACTTAAAAAGAAATCGGAAAAACTAAATTTAATTTTTTTAGCTTATTTACATAAAAACTATTTTGATTCAATAATTAATTATTACTTAGACCGCTACATTTTTACCTAATAAATAACTTGTATAAAAATTGCAACAACGTTAACGTTAAGTGCAATTTAAATTAAAATTTGTAAACAACAGCTCATTTCAATTTTCAAATTTACAATGTTTCGTAACAATTATAAGTAACATTATACAACTAAAGTCTAAAGCTGGGAATACACAGGCCCGTAGCGTACCAGCTCCTTGCAAGTGCCAGCAACATTCTTGTGAATTCACTAACTGGCATGAATGTAACTGGAAGTTAGCTATTTGCAAGTAGCACAACATATTTTGCTTTTCTTGCATGTCCGTTGAGAGATGCATGTCGTGTGAACAGATGCGACAGCTGCTAGCATGCCAGTAGCTGACTCTTGCATTCTATTAATCCAATCTCTTACCCAAACCCATCTTCGGTTTTTCTTATTATCTCTCATTAAATAAGCTACACATGCAATTTCTGGTAACTAGACAATTTAGTTTAATTCACTTCGATTCTTATTCATGTTTGGCGCGCCAAAATAAGTAGGTACAAAATATTCTCACATACTGTTCTGTGGCATACAAAGAAACAGTAGGCTTGCCAGTATTGCATGTAAATGTATCCACAGTATGCCAGTTACTCGTACATACCAATGTCCAATAACTTTCATTACAGCGACATTCCCGATTTACGAATATGTGTATCCTCAGCATAATATCAAGCAAGATCAAATTTAAATTTTGAAATTGACGTATGACTTCAAATATATAATTGTCAGTTTATAGACAATCATTTTAAAACAAGCAGTGATTGGAAATCAAAAAATAAATACTTGCTTTTAGTTTTTATATTAAAATAAAAACAATTTATTTAATTGGGTTAGTGGTGAAACAATATTATGTTCAAGAAAATCAATCAGTCATCGTGAACTGTACAACTTTAATTAAAACGAAATGAGTTTACCAACAGAATTTGGTCCTGATTCAGGCGGGAGAGTAAAAGTAATTTGAAATATGTTAACGTAATTTAACTTTTCTTTAAAAAACTATAGATGTCAATAAAAATTGTTATTATTTGCAGGGATTAGTGATAGTTAAATCAATAGTATACGGAAATGTAGCTCGATACTTTGGCAAAAAACGTGAAGAAGATGGGCATACACATCAGTGGACGGTATACGTGAAACCCTACGCAAATGAAGACATGTCTGCATATATAAAAAAGGTTCATTTCAAATTGCATGAAAGTTATGCAAACCCTAACAGAATAGTTACAAAACCACCTTATGAATTAACAGAGACTGGCTGGGGAGAGTTTGAAATTGTGATTAAGATTTACTTTCATGACCCTAATGAAAGACCAGTAAGTATTTTCATTTTGTTTATATTATATTTTTCACTTAAATATTTATGATGTTATATTATATTTTAAACATCCTACTATATAAAAAATATAAACCAACAGGATTCCAAAATTTTGTTTAAGTTTTATAATATAAAATTTAGAAGTATGACTGTGTAGATGATACATAATAGTATTCTATGGTAAATATGTATTTCGAACACAATAACTAAAGTTTTTATATTTTTTATTTATTCCAGGTGACATTGTACCATATATTAAAACTTTTCCAGTCACCAGTTAGTGAGGGAATACCTCAAGTTGGTCGGGCCCTCGTAAGTGAGTCTTATGAAGAAATTGTCTTCCAAGAACCTACTCAACTAATGCAGCATCTTTTAAACAATGTCAAAGCAATTACAAATGGTCCATGGATACATGATATAGATTGTAAGTTAATACAAACATTATTTTTGTCAAAACTTGTACCTTTTATGTATGTATATTTATTTATCATTAATATTTACTGTCTATATTCCAGATGAGGATAAAAAAGACAAGACTCAAGCAAAAATTATTGCAGCACAGGCCAAAGTGAGAACAGAAATATCAGAGTTGAAAGAAAAACTAAAACTAGCAAAGGACACAATATCAAAATTTAAAGATGAAATAACAAAATTGCAAAATAATCCAGGATCAAATTTGCTGTCGGTTATTTGAAATTGATATAAATTACTTGATTAACTTAATATTAATTTAACTTTAACTTAACTTTATAGAAGGTTTATTCTATATTTTTTCCATAATGATACAATAGACTTTCAAATTTGACAATGAAACAACGTGTTTTATATAATGTGTATTAATGTAAGTTTTAAATAAGAGGATGGTAGAAAGATTTAATTCGTTTTTAAAAAATGTAAAATTCGTACTCTTGGTAATCATAATTATGGATGGTATAGGTTTGAGTTACAATATTTATTTTTAATGATAAGCAAACCTGTTGTTTTACATCCGTGGGAGTGCCATGCTGAGGCATATGTCGACGCACTAATTGGGCCAGCTCGTCTGAAATGACACCATGGCCCTACAGAATACTAGTACTTGCACTGTGTTTCGCAGAGTGAGGATATTGGAGGTCCTTAAAATTGTCGCTTAAGTGGCGTAAAAAGCCGGCAACACAACCAATGCGCGGACTGTGGCGCGGTTGTCCATGGGCGACGGTGTTCTCTTACCTACCTGCTCCATTCTAAGCTGTTATACATATATATAAAAAAAGCATCTATGTAACGATACTTTTATATAAAAATACAACTGTTTATACAAATAACAACAATAATAAAGAATTGAATCATTTTAAAATATCATTGTATCTTTGTCACGCGATCCACATATACAAGCTCACGATTTCAGTGTGCATGACCTAAATTCTAGTATATCAAGTCAATTGGTACACAATAGTATCAATGTACAATAATAGCTGTATTTTACTTATAATTTTAAAACACTACATAATTCTAAAATATATAATACTGTCTGGATTTTATTGGATAATGCGTTGCCTATAAAATACTCTATGGCAGACTAGAAAGATTGGTTTTGCGCGCGTGTTTTTGTATTGCGGAGCGGGCGAGAATTCATTTTTTTAATGGCTTCTCGCTGTTAAAATGGGTCATTACGTAATTTATCAGAAACTTAACGGAACTACTGACTTGTTCGACGTCACCTCTTTTAAAACGAATGATTTGAATTCCGCTACAGTGCATAATTACATTCACTATAGTTACACACAAAACGAAAATAAATTATATCATATTAAAATAAATTGTTATCATTAATGTATATTTAATACACTTTTTTTTTACATTTTCACTGTCATTTATTTTCCGACTTATTTACACTACAGTTATTTTGTTTGGCTATTCATAAAAAAAATTTAAGAATCGTAAGTTAATATTTAAATATGTCAATTTGGTTACTTTGTGTGTCTTCAATTGTGTAGGTACGTCGGTTATTAATTGTGAGTCATATCTTGATGATTATCCTCTCGCACGGGACTGAAGTTTTCGTTCTGTTGTCATATTTGAGTAGAAATATGGCAAGATTCGGATAAATGTTGCGATTAAGTTGCCAACATAGTATTATTAAATTATTAAATTTCTCATTGTCATAACTAGAATATTATTTTTTAAATAGAAGTCTGCTTCCATGATGGCACACGACAAAGGTGTGCCTACTTGCTGCTGCTGTGATCCGACAATATTGATAACAATAGAACTTGGTGAACATTTATCTTAAGCTTTTTTTTCAATTAACTAATCGCTGTGTGGCCATACAGCCCTGACAGTTTAACGCGAATTGGGTTCGATCAGTATAGCTCCTCGAGAGTTTTACACGACTGGTATGGAAGCTGAGGTTAAAGTAAATTGTTGCGCTTGAATGTATGCATGTCGCCGCCGTCTAATATCATGATGTAAGTATCTCTTCAAGCTTTTTTTGACTTTTGCTTTTTGGGTCTAATATTGTACATATTGAGTCTCCTTCAAATATTTTATCATAAAATTGAACCTAATTTAATTAAAACCAATTCATGTGACATCGTTATTTTTGTTTGCATATTCTAAGGATGATATAAGCTATTCTAAGTGTAGTTTTATTTTTAATTTTATTGCGTAGCTCATACTAAAAGATTATTGTGACAGAATTGAGATCTATTACGCGTTAGGCCCTTAATAAGTTTTAAGATAAGGAAATTAATTATTATAGTTTAAATATTTTATATTTACAGTTTCATCGTTTTAGTAATTTATATATCCCTTTATATTTATAACTAATTTATTTTCTTAATGTACGACTATATAAATAAAAATAATTATTTGAAAAGCTTTGAATGATTTCATTGAATGATTTGAATATTCGAAATTAAACTTTCTGGTTCAACGAAAGAAGGTTAGTACATTCTTTCGTACTAGTGTAGCATTGTATTACATCAAATAAAGCTTTGTATAGAATTTGTAAATGTTACGATAGATTACTAATTGTTGTTTTAGCTTTCTAATTTTAGCCAATTCTAAATTGAAAGCTAAATGCAGAATGCTGGTTATTGTTTACTTAAATTTTCCCAAATAGGACCACAAGGAAAACAATTGCTTATAACAGATAACGGAGTAGGTGGGTCTTCTATATGGTAAGAGAATACCACTGCCCTGGAAGTTAATAATGGATGTAAGTGTTGGGTTATTTTTAAAGAAAAACTGCACGTTTTATAAAATTAACACACTTTAATTAAACGTCC
>DWCF01000460.1:0-46301 GCA_018230265.1 Delias oraia
TTAATTTATTGCTCGAAGTGAACGATTCAGGTCACGCCCAAGAAATAAGACAAAAGTTGGCCAATCATTATCAACTTCCTGTAATCCAAACTGTATAAATTTTATATTTTTCTTTCTTATAATCCTTTAAAACAATTAAAAAACAGTAAACATAGATGAAGCGATGACGACGAAGTACCGGGCAAAATCTATTGTATTTTAAAAAAGTAAAATTAATAAAGGAAAACCTTTTTTATTTGATTGGAAAAGTAAAATATCAGAACATATTGTTTTTTTTCTGGACAGCGTGCATCAAAGAAGACAAGAAATTGATATTGCGTTAACGTCAATATTTAGATGGCGATATAATCTCATCGAAATTTTCTGTGTATTTATCATAATATAATTGAATAATAAATCATTTATCCAAAAACATTGTGGAATATTATTTAGTAATGGTAAGCTTCGAAGTTATGAATCACATAGGTTACAGTTAAAACCGCAGAAATTATATTAAGAAAACGTTTTTTAACCAGTTTTTTTTAAATGAGTATATCCTACTATTTAAATGTAGACAACATGAGTCGTTTCACATTTGGTAAAAAAGGCTAGAATGTTCTATAACTTTTAAAAAAATGTGTATTGCAGGATAACCACGATTTGGAACAACCTCATGTACTATCTTTCCATGAAATAAAAGAAGCAGCCGAGAGAATTGATAGTGGAATCATTCACACTCCACTTTGTGTAAGAGTTACCATAAAATATTACGATTTAATTGTAAATGATATTGTTATATCGTTACTAGGCTAAATAAGATAAAATTATTCGCTTATAATGCAATACTTGTACCATCCATAGTCAGTTGGAAAGATCCATATCCTATCTGGAGAAGGAAACGCAATCTACAATATAGATACTTATTAAAAATTTATAATTTATAGGAAGCTAAAATCAGCAAACAAATGGACTACAATATTTATTACAAATGTGAAAATTTGCAATACACCGGCAGGTAACTTTTAAATATTAAAAAAATATGCACTTGTATAAAAATATGTTTTGATAAAAGTATATAAAGGTAATACTTTTAAAATATTTACATATTTTAAAAGTATTTTTATTATATAAACTCTATAAAGTACTTAAACAATAAATACAAGAAAAGAAATGATTTGATAAATGCGTTTTAATCTGCTAAGTTGTTTTTTTTAATTATTTCTTAGCTGTGCTGAGCGTGGAATTCGTAATGCCTTTGTCACTAAGGCAGACGAATTGCGGGAAAGAGGTGTAATTGTGCCATCTGGTGGTAACATGGCTTTGGCTGCAGCCTACCATGGCTCCGCATTTAAGATCCCAGTAAGTTCAAGATATTGTGAAAAATTATCGAGCATTAGCAAAATTTATGTATAAGTCCACACACCTACGAAGCATTGATAGGTTTCATTATAAGGCACTCATTGAAGTTATTACAGAAAAATAGTCTTAAAAATAATATTTGGATTATAAAACAATTAATTTAGTATCAGACTTGTGGGTTGAACACGGGGCTGCACACATCTATACGTTTTTATTATCTTATTTGTAGGTAACTGTAGTTTTACCAGATAGAGTAGCGCCTGCACACTCGCTGAGGTGTTCCGAAATGGGCGCGGAAGTGATAATTCAAGGGGAAAATATTGATGGCGCTACCTGTTATGCTCAAAAATTGGCGCGAGATAGTCAACAGATGTTATTATGGTAAGGATGTGGTAAAATACAGATAATTGTAAGTTTTAACCAATAATCCTATATTTGACTATAATATACTGAAATCTCAGTCAAAAATCATCCTTATGTTAATTTTTTAAATTTATTAAATTAGTTGAATAGATTGTTTTTATACAAACGAGAGTATTGAAGTTCATTGTTATAATAGATGTCCGTACTTTTAACTGAATTCATATTGCTTGTATCATTAAAATGCGATTAATCACACGGCCTTATTGCTAAGACATATTAATAAGGAATTAGTTTTCTCTGTGAAAAATAATAAGTCGACAAAGTATTTAACGCTAACTTAAATATAAACTTAATTATATTTAGCTCCGATGACCCGTTAGTAATGGCGGGTCTCGGTACAGTGGGTTTGGAGATTATAACCCAATTGCCAGAGACCGATGCTGTCATCGTTCCCGTAGCCACCGGGGCTTTGTTGGCTGCAGTCCTCGTCGCTTGTAAGAAACTCAAGTGCTCCTGTCTTGTTTATGTAAGACATTCTATTTAAGTTTTTATATTATATTGATGAATAATAAATAATTAAAGCACATTTCCTTAAGAATTGCGTTACCTTATTTCGGTCAGTCCTAACTTCAGTTATTTAACAGTCTAATGGAATAAAAACCAATGCTAGGTCGACCCATAGAATGTTAAGGCGAAACCCTAAACGATTAGGGAAATTGGGTTAATCAAATATCACTGGCCAATGGGATCTATCTAACCAATGGTAAATTGTTTGCACTGTAATTAATATTGCTTTTTTAATAAAATCCTTTTCTAGGGCGTTGAATGCGCCAAAGTGCCGAAAATGATGAAGACTTTACAGTCTGGCAGACCAGAGAATGTACCGATTGTTGCAAATTTAGCGCCAAATCTCAATGCAGGCATCGTGGGCAATAACGCCTTTGCTACACTAAAAGGGCGACTGGATAGAATGGTACATAAATTTTGTTTGTATTATAAACAGTAGCATCTACACTTATTTATTGAAGTTATAAAGCTACTTTTTACTATTTATGACTCTTGGAATTAAGAGATTAGAATGAAAAGACCTAATTGTGCATTTTTTTTACTATAAATTAATTTGTCTAAACAGCTGCTTGTCGATGAGTGTTACATAGCGAAAGCCATTGTGAGTATGGTTGAGAGAGAGCGTTTGGTCGCGGACGGCGCCGGCGTCTGTTCGATAGCGGCCGTTATGCAGGGCCTGGTACCAGAGTTGAGAGGAAAGAGGTAGACATTGTTCTATAACGAATGATTATCACTAGAGGCGAAAATTACATTTTTTATTCAATTAAGTGAATATTGTCAAATCTAATCCCTTATTGAAATGTGTTAAATGAGAAGCTTTACTATTACACCAGGTGTTGTTTAATTTAATGAATTATTTCAGAGTTGTATGCGTAATAAGTAGTGGAAATATCGATTCTGGACGTTTAACAAGAAGTATTCAGCGCGGGTTAGGGGCGACTGGGCGCTTACTTCGTTTTGGGGTCGCTGTGCCTGATCATCCTGCAGGATTATCTCAACTTGCAAAGACTATTGCTGACGAACAGGCAATTATGAAGAGTCTGGTCACTGAACAAATGTGGGTACATAGCAATGTGCTTGTTACTTGGGTAAGTACACATGTTTAGTCAAACTTTGCAGTCCTATCTCAACTAAACAAAAAATAAGTTTGAAATTTTCAAATTTAATAACATTTCTTTATTCAGGCCAACATTGTAGTAGAAACAGCTAATGAAGCACATTCTGCAAATTTAAAGGACAGGTTGCGTGATCTTTACCCATCTACTCGATTTACTATGGACCTTGATAATAAAAACAAAGTGAATATTCGATAATAAATATGCACATTAATTTAATTACAACATAAACCAACTGTGATAAATAAGATGTTTATATATTAAAAATAAAGACAAAGTGTAGTTTTTTTGTTTATTTTTTAAAATTATACATATTCTATGCAACAGGATCGTCACCCTTTGTCGCTCTAGTGTAGATCACCTGTCCATGGTGTTGGACTACCTGCTTGATTAAGCCTGCAACAATACAGACTATTGTAATATTTTTCCTTGGAAAAAATAAATAATATTTAGAAGAAAATATAATCAGACTCAATATATCAGTTTTAACTGTCACAGTGTTTCCAGAATAAATTGATCATCACATTAGACACAAAATATGGTTAAACTTATATTAAAATAAGAGTATTTATCATGAGTTATTCAATGTTAAGACTTAATTGTTAAAATAAATGAATATAAAAGAGATAATACTTCATTAGTTGATTAGTCAAGAGGTTCAACTCAAATGCAATTAAAGACATGTTTCTAACCTTTATCTCTAAGTTCAATGAGTGCTCTCCTAGCAAGGGAACCTCGAACCTTTAGCCTTTCAGAGACAACTGCGGGGGTGATAAGCTTGTACTGTGGTACTTCCTTGTAAAGCTTCTCATATGTGGGTTTGTCAAACAACACCTGGTTGTTTAGCTTGTCACGTACTTTTCCTTTGGACCACTTCTGCAAAATTATATTAAAATAAGATAAAAGACTATTCATATTCGATAATAATTAATACTGCAATACATTTGTATTCACCGTACTAAAGATCCATTGCAATAGAATAGAAACAAACATCGAATACTTAGAATAACAGGACGTAAACAGCTATATTTCTTTTCGCACTGCTTTAACAAAATAAAAAAAGTTGGAATCTTCATTGTATTATATTAATTTTTGGTAAATTGTAATTTCTTTATGATGTACTTGCAACATAACCTCACTTTATCACTTCTTATATTACTCTTTCTTACCTTCTTCTTGGCTTTGCCACCACCAGATCCTTCCTTTTTTTTCTGTGTTTTTTGTGGCTGTTTCGCCGAAGTTTTTGCGTCCTTCTTGGGCGGCTGAAAATATTAACTAAGCAATAAGTCATGTCGCCACGAGGTTACAATTTTCGTATGGAATTTATAATTCTACAATTTATTTTACTATCAATTTATATTGATTGTATTTTATGTCGAAATAACTCAACACATATTATTAAAATCAATTATTGATAAAAATATTGAATAATTGTTAAACTTGGCGTGAACACTCACCATCTTGAAATCAAAAAGAGTCGCAATGTGGTGTTGCTAGATCTTGATTACTTTTACGCAAAGTTAATTTAAATATTTCGTTATTTTTATACTGTTTTTAATAATATTGTTCATAATTTAATAAAAAAAAATACTTTCTCGTTATACAAAAATATTAATATAAATTATACATACTAATAAAGCGTTAAGTATGAAAAAAATAATAATAAGGGGCGTAATAAATAAACAAACTTATAAAAATATATTTAATTAGTCTTAATAAGAAAGTATTACAGTAGCATAACATTTTAAAAATATTTTATTGAAAACACATTTTCAAATAATAATATTTATTTTACCCGTAGTATTGGGAATTTATTCATCTTCCATAAATACCATAGAATATTTTATTGAAATTGAAATAGAGTATAAAGCATCACAAATTATTCGATCAGGTGTAGGCGTTTTTTCTAAATTATAATTTTCGCTAGTCAGTCAGTACAATTGGCAAAAATGTATGTAACTCGAAAAAAAGTATTGATTTATATTGACGTGACACTTAATTTACTATCCGGTATGCAAAATGTTCGATGTAGATTTCAGCCTTACACTACTGTATAGAGCTAACACCATATAATACAATTAATATAAATTGTGGAATAATTATTGTAGCCCTAATTAATTTGCAAACTATTTCGGATTTATGTTAAGCGGACAACGGTGCAGGTCTCTTATATTATAAGAGAACACCGCCGCCCATGCACAACCGCGGATAGTCTGCGAATTGGTTGAGTTGCCGGCATTTTACGTTGGTTAACCGGCATTTTTAATGGCCTGGGATATCCTCACTTACTCAGCGAAACATAGTAGAAGTACCGTTCAAGTAAAACTACCATAGCCCTAGGTATCACTTCAAGCCACAAGCCAGCCCAATTAGTCAGAATAGCTTTGCCACGGGTGCAACGGTATTATGACATTCGCGCAGCCAATGTCAAGCCCTACCAAAGACCGAATATATTATAATTTGTCCGGACCCTGATTCGAACTCGATACCTCTGGCTTCATGGTAGACTTATTTATATAAACAATTTAGCTACGAGGATCTCAAAAATTATAGTATTATTGTTAAAAAAATATTGTAGTATTAGTTTATGTATAGGTATTGTTAAATTTAATGCATAAATAAATACAAGTCGAAATTGAGTGAAGACATTTCCCATGAATGTTAATTGCTTGTCCATTTTATTTAATATTTCTATAAGATATATGTGAAAATACTTAGAAATAAATAAATACGTTGCATTATAATTTTTTATTTCATAATTTACCCATTGCACAAAAAATACAATCACATAGCAGTTTGGAGTGACTCATAATAACTAAGTTCCTCTTCGGTGACTGATGGTCGGAAGGCTTCCACTCCTTGCCAAAACTCCGACACCCCCAATATAACAGAATCTGAATCTAAATCGCTTTCTTTGATTTTACCTGAAATAAATAAAATACTTATTACTTAGTTATTTTTCGCGTTTTAAAAACTTATGTCTTAAGCCATTAAAACAATAAGGCGTTAATTTACTAAATCCTAATTATAATTAATTTATCGGCTAAAAGTATTTATTTTAATGTAACAATCTGTATTTTAAGTGTGCATGTTATTGATTTATTAATGTTTTTACGTAATCATATATTTTTATGTTGTGCTATAATTTTAATAGTTAAGTCGTGTACCACGAGTATTTTTGTAAACCATACTTTTATAGGTTTATATTATAGGAAAAGGCGAAATTAATTTTTAAAAAGTTATACCTGTATTAATGCTGTCGACCAATGATCGTACGGCAGCACTTCGTGCTGTTGAGACGACTTGCAGCAAATCAGCACCAGTGCAGCGTTGCGGCAATGCTGCTGCTACGTTCTCAAGATCCACTTCGGGCCGGAGATTATAACTATAATAAATAAATTCATAAATAAGACCTCGAC
Organism: Delias oraia; assembly: GCA_018230265.1. Taxonomy (NCBI): domain Eukaryota; kingdom Metazoa; phylum Arthropoda; class Insecta; order Lepidoptera; family Pieridae; genus Delias; species Delias oraia. The sequence goes on from DWCF01000460.1 coordinate 6,803, forward strand.
TCGAAAAACTGATTTTAATGAAATTAGTAATACTAATCAATTTGGTCTAGCCTTTTCATTGTTTCCAAGCTATCGGTATTACATAGTATTAAGATAATTTTTACCTTCCAACACTTTTTGTCGAACTTTAAAAAATATTTAAATTATACCATGTATATCATAAGCTATTTTGGGATATGCTAAATACTACAATCAAATATTTGCAGACCTTCTGCATAGAGCTTTAAGAACAGAAGTTTTCTCCTGTAAGCCGCAATATGGCCCCACATATATCAGTTTATCAAGACGACCTGGACGCATTAGTGATTGTTCTAACAAATCCGGCCTATTCGTCGCACCCATTACGAATACAAAGCTTGTGTCACCGTCTGTAAATAAAAAAAGAACTTTTGATATCTTGCTTTCACAAGGCCAAACACTACTACAACTTTACTTTAGGAAGTCAGAGAAGTTTACGTAACATAATAAAAAATGTATTTTATACTATATATCTTAAGTAAAACTTTAATCAGTCCACCCATTTTCTTGTTGTTATATAGTATATTATATATATATATATATAGTTGTTTATAAAGTATATTACTATGTATTTATAAAGAAATATAATATTTTTGTGATTTTGAAGAAGATTTTTAGTAATATTTTTTTTATTCTAAAGTGGACAACGGAGCAGGTGGATCTACTATATGATAAGAGAACACCGCCGCCCATGAACAATCGCGCCACAGCCCGCGCATTGGTTTGTTACTTTTTTTAAAGGCCTCCGGTATCATCACTCACTCTGCGAAACACAGTATAAATACCGTTTCACGCTGAGTATTCTATGTGCCTTTGGTATCACTTCAGACGGGCCGGCCCAAGCAGCAATGCGTCAGCATATGCTCCAACATGCTCTCCCACGAGTGCGACAGTATTAATACACTCGCCCGGCCACTGTCAAGCTCTTCCAGAGACCGAATAAATTATAATTTATTATTGTCCGGACCGGGATTAGAATACAATATCTCTCGCTTCATGATACACTTTTAAACCATTAAGCTTCGAGGCAGTCATCGATCCACAATTAAGAAGAAAGATCAGCGTAATACGGCACATATTAAGAGTGGTATTTGCTTTGAGGTATAATTTCAAAGTGTTGGAGAAAATGAGACTTATACAAACCGTCGCTCGTAACTGGATCAAGTTCAGCAAGTAATTGGCTAACAACTCTATCACTGGCACCTCCCGAATCACCCGCCGAGCCGCGGCCCGGGGCAAGCGCATCCAGCTCATCCAGAAACACTATGCATGGAGATGAAGCGCGAGCTGATTCAAATACTGAAATTTTTCATGAAAATTACTATTACACAAGTACTAATAGTCAACTTAAACAGAGATGTACATTATAAATATTTAAGGAGAGATATACCTAAGCCCTGATTATAAACGTAAAATTTGAAAAAGCATTTGAACTAAATATATATCGGCGCGGCCAGTAATAAATATGAGGCACGCGCACCTGCACTCGTACTGTGAAACCAGTAATAACGACTATAATAAATACTCCTCCGTGGCTGGCTTAAGTCAGCGCTAACAACAACCTGATAGCATCCCGAGAGGATAATAACATAAACTCAGATGGTAGGGTACCGAGGTTCGTGTCTCGGATTCTAAAAATCAAATTCACGGCGAACCTATGACTCGCCCTAAAAGACTGTGTGAAGCTATGATGGCTGCATGGCCGGAAGCAAGTAGCCCTTCCCAAACCTAGCCGCTAGATGTGTAAGACCTCTTTGGGAAGTCGTTACGCAATATTACGAATAAACAAAGACGGGAAGAACTTTTGAAGTTTTCTTTCAATAATGAATCACAATCAAGAAAAAATAATCGCGATGTCAGCTATGCTGACATCATATCCATTGAAAACACTTCTAAGGCTCCCGCGCCGTTATATACAATATATCTCAATAAGTGGAATATCAAGGGAGAAGCCAAGAACGTGAGTCAAAATTTCGTGATGATTCTATTCATTGTATATTCCTAAAATGCTTTCTAAGAAATACAATGGTGTACTTATGCTGTCGGCTTAATTTCAAAGCCGGTAATTTAATTTTATTCTACGATTTATTACAATTATTTATACTAATCTATCTTACGATTTATTTATACTAGTTTATTTTATTTTAATTATCTAAATAATGAGTCTCAAATAATTGAAATGTAAAGATTGTCAAATCGAGTTACAGACAGAAGATATGTACCAAAATGTTTAGGACACTGATTATTTCGAATAACAGAGGGTTAACATTTCGAATAATGGAGGTTTTGATATTTGAAGGGAAGGGAACAAAAGCTTTTTGTTCGAGATACGGAGGTTTTCAGTTACTAGCGGTTCTACTGTACACTTATTGCTTATATGTAGTTGTAAATTGTAATACATGTTGTAATGTGAAGTATTAGCAAAAAAATTATGGTACTTATTTCAATTGGATGTTCTGTCGTTTCAACTTTATCTACTTTAACTAATTTTAAATTTTGTATATATAATGCTAGTAAATTTTATACCTTTCCTTACATTTTCTTCTGATTGGCCAATATACATATTCAATAGTTCTGGGCCCTTAACGCTCATGAAGCTTACATTGAGTTCTGTACTAACAGCCTTTGCAACTAAAGTTTTCCCACAGCCTGGTGGACCATATAATAAAATACCTGTAAAATAATTTTTATAAGAGAAATTAATTTAAAACATGTTTGTCAATTTAAATAGTTAGTGCGTATGTTTTATATTTAGTATAGAATAACTAATAACAACAATTGCCATATCATGAACGGGATCAAAAACTTAAATTTCAAAAATTGCTGTTAATAAAATAAAATTGAATCATATAACTTTTTATATTTAGAACAGCAGCTAAAGAAAGCAAAATTGTTATTATAGAAAAACTTCTAGTACTAGTTTTAACTTTATATACACATTAATACCTGATCTTTTGAGGCTAGAATTCTTGAACAAATGTGGAAATTTTATAGGAAATTCAATAGTTTTCAGTAATTCTTTTTTCAATTTCTCTAAACCACCAATATCTTCCCAGTACACTTTTGGTATTTTTGGTGCGTCTAAATGCTGGCTTTGCAAATTTCTTATCGACTCTGAAATTTGAAAAAAATTGTGTTGTTGCTTGTAAACCTTACATTGTATATTATATCATGTTAAATACAAGTTTGTCTTTTTTTGAAGTTGTTTGTTTATCTTTTATTTTTTCAATACAATAATACATCAATGTTTTTCACACCACACTGGACAATTAATCTTAAGAGATGTGAAATGTATAGGCAAGCTTCAGGCTTTACATCAATTGGCATTTAAATGGATAGAACAATGCACGAATTTGTTGTTTTGATCTTAATTATCTAATATATTCATTAATTAAATTTTAATTCAGTTACAGATGTTTTATAAGTGATAAATAAATAAAAAATATTATAACCTAAAGCATAATTAAAATCATCTTCATGTATAACACGTAAATTGGGGTCTTGAGGTAATTGCGGATAGTTCTCTATTTGCTTTACAAATGATTCTTTCAATGTGAAATGCATCAATGTATCTAGATTTCCATAAACAAATGTCTCTGTTTTAGATGCTAACCTAAGTAACACCTCTTTTGAATGTATACTTAGATTTTCATTAGAAATTTCCTGAATTTTATCCTCCTTATCAATTTGATTGTCTATGTTTAATTCCATTACAGATGAAAACCACTTAAGCATATCAAACCTTTGCTCAACTGTTAATTTTGGTATGTGAAATCTCTCTAAGAAAAGTCTCATCATATTTGGTTTCAAGTCTCGATTTTCAGTCACTGCTATTATTATAATTGTATGTTTTGTATAATTTTGATATAAATCAGTTACAGTATTAATGAAGTATTCTTCAATTCTGTGATCTTCATTGTTTTGTGGGTCAACAGCTAACACCTGAAATATAATTTATTATATTGTTAGTGTTATTTAATATTAAACAATAAGAATAAAATAAATAAATAATAAGAATTAAAAGGCTCAGAAGGTGATTACATCAAGAACAACTAAGTAAGAAGTAATATAATTGATACCTCAAAATTGTCCAACAAAACTATAGCTGGTGCAGCAGCTTTAGCTTTTTGTATTGATGCATATATTTTACTTTCAGTTTGCTTTGATGTTGAACTTTGAAGAAGATTGCAGTCTATTGGTACATAACTGAGTCCTGAAATATTTAAATAGTTTGTTGATGTCAAGTAACATCTTTACAATAACTTGGGTGGATTTTATTTGGTTGGATAAATTGGATATTCAAAGTTTTAGTTGTCTCCAGGCATGTAATATGCAATTTAATCAAAGATTACATTTCTGCAACTTACCATTATATTTAGCTAATGTTTTAACCAGTAAATGTCTACCAGACCCTGTTGGACCAGTGATAAGTAACATGGGTATAATTGGACTTGACATTGAGTCTGATAAAGTATCTGCAAATAAAAATACTATGAAATATACAGACATATATTGTGAAAAGTTTACCATTAAAAAAATGAGAACATATGACATTACTTAGATCACCATTTAGGAATGGTTGTATTGATTCTTGTATTTCTTCAAATTTCTCCTTTAAGCCAAATGGGCAAGAATGTATTAAATGTCTTCTTGCTAATGGACAAAATTGACTTTTTGGTCTATTAAAATGCACATTTTCACCTAATGTCAATTGAGTTACCCCTTTCACAACAAAGAGGGATTTCAACACATTTTGTATTTCCTTATTTGGATTACTCAAAAGTTTTGTGCACTTAAATGCAACACTTCCATTTGATTCAACAAGATCTAAATAACAATAATGATATTTTGCAGTTATTTCTTGTGTAAGTTTTATATTTATTATATCATTTTCACTTACTATCTTTGGCTTTTCAAAATAATTACTTAATATTTCTTTGAGAAAATCATTTGATAATTCAAAGTCATTTACAATTAAAGAAACTTCAGCTGTTGCTGCAATTTTTGGATTGCTTTCAAATGAATTCATAGGATGAAATGACACAGATATGTTATCATAATTTGTTAGACCAAATGAAGTTATAATGTTATGTAGTTCCAATTCACTAGTAAAAGCATACTGTATTAACTTTGATCCAATAACTGGAACAATTCTATGATTATCTAAAGAAACTGAAGAGATAGGGTGTAACTTTTTATGTATATCAGGTGCTAAATTAAAATTAAATCTTGCTAAGTTGTTTTGTTGATCTGTTTGTTTCTGTCTGTATTCCTTCTTCAATTCAGGTGCTAGTGAAAGAGTTACCCATAGAACACCATTATCTACATAAAAAAAGTTCTCTACACACAATTCTATAAATGTTTCTTTAGGAATAATTATACATTTATGTCCAAGCATTTCTAAGTAGTCATCTGTTAAGTGTTCCTTTAAAATATTTCGTATAATTTGGTCCGGTAGAGTTTGAAGAGTGAACATGTTGAAAATTTTAGTCTTCAGAAGTTTCTGTTGTATGTATCTAAATTTTATTGCAAGAAACACCAAGAAGATATACGAATTGAACTTCGGATATATTATTTTTAAAGAGAATTTTATCACCCTGAGCATCGATGTTTGCTTATTCTCCATAATATTAAAAGTATTTTCAAACCAAATGAACTGAATATAAATAATTATGTAATATTTTCCATTCCAATATCAGATAAATAGATTTAACTATATAGAAACTTTTAAAAAGTTTGTTTTTAATTTTTTTCTCTGAATGTAATTGTCAAATTTAAAAATTTTGACAACACAAGTCAAACCTAAAACGATCTTGATGACAGCAAAGATTACACTATGTCAAAAACAATACTATTGTAGCTGTTTTTGAAAATAGTCTTTTTGACAGCTAATTGTTAAAATAAGATTTTGAATTTCATTATCATTTTTAAAATAAAATCTGCTTTGATTTAAATTATATATAAGTTCAACTTTAAATAATTATGTATTTATCTTGGTCTTCATTCAACAATATAAGAATGCTTTTAATGGCATGCATGCCGGTTGTCATTTTTTATTTAATCTGGTTGGTAAATACTTCTGAGGGAATACGAAGCGAAGAAGGGACACTTTTAGACCTCGTTTGCTGGCCTGATGGTAACGCAATACCTGTAATTATTACATGTGGTTCAATCATTGCAATTGTTATTGAGGTTACTATCACATTTTCTTTTTATGGTGATCTCAAGTTGTACGTGATCTTATTATTCAAATTCTTATTATATCGTTCTATCTGGGGTTTAAGAAGAAAAAGTGGGAAATCAACAAATTAATTTTAATGTGCGCATCTTTTATATATTACCAATTTGAATGAATTGTTCCTTTCAAATAATTAAGCCTTAATTTATATGGTACTTTTTCGTATAGAATTAGTTGTCTTTTGATTGAATAGTTTTTGTTTGTAACTTAGTTTTTTACTTAAGCACCTAATAGTATTTTTTTATAGTTATATGGCCTGTATCAGCTGTTCAAAGCTGGTTTACCAAAAAAAGAGTACAATGTTACGAATGGCTTATTTTATTACGTTTGGTCACTAATTATAATGATTATTATTTTTCTTGCAATAATGTTTTATTCTGGCTTGCAATCGACTATAATAAGAGGTAAGAAATCAATATGTTGCAGTAAATGTTTTTATTGCAAAAATTTCAGTCACGCTATTTATCTTTACCATAAATGGTAAGTGTATGAGTTATTAATATCTCATATTCTAGTCCTATTTAAGTCTGAATACAATAATAGTTGAAAAAAAGGTTGCGATTACGATAACGCAATAAATAATACATATTATATATTATTGCGCAATCTAATTTCTCGGTTCCAGCTAAAATAAAGGGAGGCATAACAAAAGCTATGCTTCGATATGCAAGTCATCTTCCATCAAAAATAGCTATTGATAGACTGCAAACTAGATTTCACTGCTGTGGCAGAGTTGGTTACCAAGAATGGTTCTTCATACCGTGGTACAATTCAGGACAGAGTACTGATGTTTCGTTAGTATTGAAGCATTAATAGCTATTTCTTATGGTTAATTCACTCATGCTAAAAAAACATCATCATCGTAAAATGTCTATATTTAAATAGGTATAATAAGAAGATGAATTAAATTTTTACAACTTTGTTATAACAGCAATTAGTGATAGAGGTACCTGGTTCGATCAGCGGTCCTATAACCGGCCCTCCAGCGTTAAGTTGTAAAGGCCATTCTGGCCAACAGCGAGAAGCCCATAAAAAAAAAAGATGCCCGTCCGATTAAAATAAATTTATGAAAAAAGTTGATGAATGCAACCATGATTTTATGATGCATTTTTCGATTCAGATCGGTGAGAAAATTCGTAGCAGACAACGTTCCGTATAGCTGCTGTTCGATGGATATTATGCAGCCCTGCATCCATCATGGAGTGACTAAGAAAGGCAATATCTACAAGTACGATCCCTCGGTTGGTGTATGGAAAAATTGTTAGGCTTTTAATTTTTTCGATATTATATTTGAAAGCTGATGTAGGTATCTTATATGTAAGTTTGTTTTTTTTATAGTATAGCGTGTAAAGCAGCAGTTGAGTCTCCTATATGATAAGACCACACCGCCGCAAATGAACGATACAGTCTGCGCCTTGGTTATGTTGCCGGCTTTTTATGCCACTAAGCGGAATTTTTAAGAGCCTCCGATATCCTCTCTCACTCACCGAAACACAGTACAAGTACCGCTTCACGCGGAGTATTCTATTTGTACCCCAACAATTTTACCTATGGATATGCACAAAGTAAAAATTACATATTGATAAGATATGGAGTTAAATAAGATTATATCTTTTTCAGTCACAATTGACAATTTGGGAAGCTGGTTGTGAAGAAAAGCTGATAAGCGAGATGATGTCAGTGTCGTGGCGTTTCAATGCTGTGATGTCGCTTGTTATAGTAGCGATGGTAAAACGATAATCTTGTTATTGTAACATCTTTGTTACAGGAGTAGCATGGGTCTTACGAAACCATAATGTCAAGAGATCATCAGATGTTAAAATCGAGAATATATAGGAAATAATCTACAATGTAGTAAATACGTCAATGTAGTAAAATATTATATAGATATGTCAAAAAAATTACAAATCTCACCAAATTGTTGATGGGTACGAACAATACTAATCAGCACTTCGGGAAAAATGAGACAGCCTTCAAAGTATCATAGGAACCTAATGAATAAATATATTAAGAAATAATTCGTCCTAGGTCCTTCAAGTAATAGCGGTACGCTATTTGCATACTGGGTACCGAAATGGCTTAAGCGTTGATAATCAAGGATCCTGCTACGCATATTTACTCAGATCGGAAACCAAAGTACAGGCCAGAAGAAAAGTGTTCCGGAAGCGAAAGTTTCGTCAAGACCGAACCTTACACTGGGTCACGGCAACGTACAGACGAAAGTACACAACATCCTCGCAGTCAGATTTTAACAGCTCTGATGAATTATTAAAGCCTATTTATGAATGAGGGCTACAGTCCAGTCACTTTAACCAACGTGGCCATTTTTCCTAGGGAGGTCTCCACATTTGTGATAAGATTAAATATTATATTTTATTTAAAATACTTAGTTGTGGGTTTTATTTTATCTTTATAAAGAGAAGCACTTCAGATGTAGTGGTTTCATAATGTGACACGAATGAACTTAATTTTTTAATGAACATGTTATGTAAAGATGCGTCTACGCTACGCGAGCCGAGCACAAGCCGTTCAAAAAAGCTAGGTTCGTCTAGCGTATAGCCCCAACTTTTATGATTCGAGTTTTTACTTTTCGTGAAACACGAAATCTTATCAAATGATTGATTATAAAACGCGCTAAGAAACATTTTTATAATATAATTACAGTAACGCGGGTACTTAAAATGTAGATAAAGACAATATGGTAATTTGAAACTGTTTTCCTGAGCAGTATAAACATATAGCTATAGAAATGCCTCAAATACTTTTCTTTTGGGTTTCGGAACCAAGGCCAGGTAAGATCGAGAACCAACGTGGATACGTAAAGTATGCATAACCTATTGAGGGAATTGTTTCGATCACAAACAGAAACAATGGTGATAAAAAAAAACGATTATGATAAATAGTATTATATTTTCAAGACACCGATTAAAATAATTATAATAATAAAAAGAAGATCGTTCTAAATCTAAATAAAAGAGTAACAGATATACAAAGTTGTTACTTCATTTGATGTGTATAAGTCAGAAATCACATTTTAAAATTATTATATGATTATACCTATCAAAATCTTACTAAAGGTTTTTAAAATTAAATTATATAAATAACAAAACAACTTGGCATAAAATCAATTAAATCATTATATAGCTTAATGTGCAAAAATAAATGAATGAAACCATAATTATTTTTCTTGTATAAACTTTTGAATCTTCTCAGGTTCGGTGAGCTCTTTGATTCTGTGAAGGTTGTCCCACCAGAGTTTAAGACGATGGCGACGAATCATATTGAACCAGGGAGTTAAAGGACCTTCTAAAGTTGGTAGGAATCTGAAATTTTTTTTATGAGATTCATTTTAAATTAATTAAATTAAATATTAGGAGTAGTATTTAAATTCGTAGTTTAATTCATTTTTAGATAGAAAAATATTTAAGTATGGTTGATTAATTGATATTTAAGGATATCAGATTATGTTGTGATATATACATATATATACATTTTTTCATATATTTATATATTTTTTCTTCACTCAAATAGAACTTACGCATTAAACTCATTCTTTGGTACAAAGCAATACTCGGATATCTCATTCGAATTAGGTTTAACTTTAGCATCACTCTGGAAAAACAGAATATGATCGATCTCATGTTCACCCCATACGCCATCGCCAGGGTCATGATAATGCACACGTGTCAGGTAAGTAAACATTTCTGGGTCCATCTGTTCAAAGATTAATCATAATTAAATTATGCTGACTACACTTTACACTAACATAAAAAAACAGATGTCATCTGATTTTTTATGTCATAAAATTAACTAGAACTGGTTTTAAAAATTTGCCATACAAATTTAATTACAGTAAATAACATAACTATTTAATTTTAAAAACTTGCAAAAACAGATTTCAATAATTAATAAAGTAACCTTATCTAGCGGAATTCCAAGCTCATGATTCATTCTTCGTCTTGCAGCGGTAATGATGTCTTCTGCTTTACCATCTATGTATAGGGGATGGCTGCAGCATGCATTTGTATAATAATCTGGATATGTTACCTAAAAAGTAAATTTTTAATAAATACTAATTCAAAATAGTGCTTTACCACATCTTTGAAAAAGTAGGTTTATTGATATAACATTTTTTCTGAAGTGGGTGAAATAGTCAGCTATAATAAAAAAAAGTAATAAAATGAGACAAAAAGCTATAATATTGTGCTTAAAATCTATAATCTTTATGATTTACTAAACAGAGACCAACTCACTTTCTGACTCGATCGCCTCTGTAACAGCATGTCACCTCTTTGATTAAAAAAGAATACACTAAAAGCTCTATGGAGAGGTATTTGTCCTTCTGGTCCTACTTTATGGCACTCTCTTTTAGTTGCAGTTCCTATAAAATTGTCTTTTTCATCCACAAGCAAGCAGATATCTTTATCCAATGCTTCTACCTAAGGAAATATAAACATTCAGATAATTATTTTTTATTAATATTAATTACATTTAATATTTTAAAAACAAACCTGTTCTAGATCTATATTCTCCGATTCATTTGCCAAAGGTTTACTCGGATTAGAAGCCAAATATCTTTTACCAAGTTGAATGTTTTGGTTCCATAATGTTCGAGAAATTTGTCTTATAAGCATCTTGAATGGAAAGAAAATGTTAAAGAACTGTATACATCATAACTTTAAAGAACGGAACATTATCAGTATTAAAATCTAAGACGAACAAAAAATAATTCTACTGTGAGACTTATTTGCATTTACATACACTTGCCAGCAGTGGTTTTTGATAAAAGGTAAGCATCGGGGTTCATAATAATTATTTACGATTTAATAATTCGGTAGGCTTTTGGTATTCAATTTAAATATTCTTGAACGTTAGATTATATTTCTTTTCAAATTATAACTACCTTATAATATTATGTAGTTCAGGCAACTAAAACAGTTTCACTTTTATTCTTAACATGGATCACGTCTACTTTACGGAGAGAGTATTACTGAAGTTTAGTTTTGTATCTTGTCAATTATCAATATAATGTAAAGAAAATTGCCATCCATATAGATATTTTTAAAACGTATAAATAACTTTGAATTCTTTTGTTTAAAATATATAAATAAATACTAATTGAAAACTTTCTGAATAGATTTTTATTAACACAATATGACATTGACATTTTATGTATGACAACGATTTTACCAGAATTTAGCAATTTCTACTTGTCAGAACTGAATTCTTTTTAAAATGATATTCAAACTGTTTATTGTGAACAAAATCTGTAATTAGGGTCATGGTAATAGCCAGTTAATCATAGTAGGTTATCCAAAATATCTAGCACTAAATATAGAGTAAAATATCGTAATGGATATTGATTTTTAATAGGTTATATACCACAAAACTGCTGTATAAAGCAAAATATAAGCGTTTATGTTTACATTAGGTGAACTATTGAAAGAATACAATTAATGGATAAATAATAACCATTATTAACAAGTCACACATAAGAGCACAATATCAGTAAAATACCTTAGTTCAGGAGAGTTGTTTACGATGTAGCGTCTCTAGCTAAACTGTTTTCCTGAGACCTTTTTATTTTATTTATGGTATATAAAGCTACTCGTACAAATCAAGACAGGTCTCTGATCAAGATATAGAAATATATAAACGTTATTTTCACATAATAACCTCTAATGGTAATTAAGCTAATGAACGTAATGCAAATACTCAACACAAATGCAAATACTCACAAATAATCATAAAATCAAATCACTAGTTTTATACATATAAGTAATAGCTTTTTATATATAAAATACATTTTGTATTGTATGTGTTGTACATCATTATAAATGTTTTATTTTAATTTGTAAGTAAGTTTGTGGTGTAGTCGGTTATTGCAGTAATCGTGTAATTTTATAGTAAAAAATATATGATTAAATACCTTCATTGTAATCAACAAGCGACGGCAGAAGCACTAACACAAGAGAATAATATTAAATGAAAGGTGCATAATATCTTAAAAGTAATGCAATCATTAAGAGTCTTTAATATCTCGTTACTTAATACCTTTTAATTAATGACATATTAGCTAAATGTTTTTATCTTAAGTATTTTAATAGTTAATTGACCGTAAATGTACAAAATATTTTTTTTTATGACATTCCGGGCAACAAAAAAGACTGATCTCCTCCATGTTAAGAAAGAATCGCCCCATTAATAAACGCGTCGCTATCTCTGCTTTGGTTGTATTGCCAGCTTATTTACACTTCTGGAACTATATAATTTAAACGGCCTCCGATATTCTCACTCACTCATTGAAACACTATTCAGTATTCTTTGAGCCTGTGGTATCATTCCAGACGAGCCGGACCAATTAACACATATAATAATAATAACACATTATAATTTCTTATTGGATATATCTTAAATATTTTCCATGCGATAATCAAAAAACAGAATGACAGACGCGCTTAAATGATTTAGAAACGACATTTCTATTTTGGGCAATCTAAATATATCTTATTTCCTTACACGTATATTAACATGAAGACTAGTATAGAGTTGCTTTAGTGAATGTTGTGTACATTTATGAGTTTGTTTTTAATTTGACACAAAACGACTGTTTGAAAACATGATAAAATAAATATACTTTATGTAAATATGTCTAATGTTAAAATAGCGGTTAGGGTGCGTCCGTTTACAGAAAAGTAAGTAATAGTTTGTGACGTAATAATATATGCAATGCATGTTTCGTAATATATTCGAAGTTTATGGTCAATGTACTAAAAAATATAACAATTTTAGGTAAATTTTAATAACAAAGTCACGTAACACCTATTTTTATATTAATTATATTTATTTTAAATAATATTCAGATTTTGTTATTGTTATAGAGAGCTGAAATCGGATTCCGATTCCGTTATAGATATACTTGACGAGAAAACAATTACGATAACAAACGTTAAGGTGAGTTAAGTTACACTTAGGTACTATTTAGTATTTATTCTTAAAAAATTGCCGCCGATATTAATCACGCCTTTAAAAAAGAAGAAGGCAAATTCTAACAAAAACATTTTTGCTGTTTTTTAATCAGAAGGAAGTTAAAAAATAATTAAATGCAATGGTGTCTCATTTTATCGTGATTACTTTAATAAAAATAAAATAAAATCACATCGGAAGAAATGGTATTACGAACTTATAATGTTTCGTTTGAGCCCCTCCAAATGGTGCTAAACATTTATTGAACCAATTCAATTTCTAATAGTCTTTTTTTATATATTTTAGTATAGTATATATGGTAAGAGAACACTACCCATGGGCAACCGTGCCACAGTTCGCGCATTGGTTATGTTGTTTTTTTACGCCACTTAAGTGGCATTTTTTAAGAGCCTCTGATATCCTCACTCACTTAGCGAAACACAGTAGAGACACCGTTTCAAGTACAACTATTATTTCACGCTGAGTATTCTGTGAGCCAGTGGAATCAGATTGGACGAGCCGTCCAAATTAGTCCGTTCGCAGTCTTTGGAAAGATATATTTTTTGTTTAGGTGAGTGTATCTGGAGCTGGGGACAGTAGAGAGCGCTTACGACGCTATAAAGCTGACTATGTTTATGACAGCATTTCGCCAGCAAGTCCAAATTATGCATCACAAGAAAAGGTATTAATAAAATTCAAAACAAAATTAACCGTATTAAGAAACCGTATTTGTATATAATATTATCTTGACTATTATTTACGAGAATATTACTTTTAAGGTGTTTCAAACGATTGGTCAACAAGTACTGGAGAATATATCAAATGGTGTTTCGTCATGTGTTTTGGCGTATGGACAAAGTTCAACCGGAAAAACCTATACAATGATGGGTACAGAAGCTAACCCAGGACTAATTCCACGACTATGTTTGGCATTTGCTGATATTCAACCCTTGGATCTAACTGTTAGGTAATGTAGAAGAGAATATAAAAGAAATATAATGTAAGCAGGGCTCTGTCTAACAGAATAAAACCTTTTTTATAAACGTATCTTGTTATTTGTAGCGAATTGTTGACTAACCGTTGGAATAAAAACAGGATTCGGTCGCCAGTCAGAATTAAATTATAATATTTTTGGTCTTTGACCAAGCAAGTGTCTTAACAGTATCACACCCGTGGGAGAGACATGTAGAAGCATATGCGGACGCACCAATTGGGCCTGGTCGTCGGAAGTAATAGTACCGGCCCACAAAGTACTAGGGTGATACAGTACTTTTTTTCGCTAAGTGAGTGAGGATATTGGAGGCCCTGGAAATTATACCGTTAAAGTGGCGTCAAGAGTCGCCAACACAACCAAAGCGCGGATTGTGGCGTGGTTGTCCACGGGAGGCTGTCATCTTTTACCATAGAGTAGGTTATTATAATAAAGTAGTTTATATGGTGCATGCACCATTGATTGCTTTATAATAAAACACAAATATAATTTTTATATTACTGATGCTTCTAGATATTACAGTAATAATCTACGATGCGTGATCACCGGAACGAATATGGCGGTTATCAGTACATAAATATACAATACACATTCGATGCATAGACATAAAAGCAATAGATGCGCACAGCTGATAAAACAGTGATCCTAACTAGGGAGCTTCGCGTGTTTACGTCGTCCTTGGCGATGTGTTTCTTTTATAAAGTAATTCCGAACAAAATTAAATACAGCAATAAAAGATGATGACGGTAATATATAGAGAAACTTTTATTCACTATCTGATATCACCTTATAATGAATGGAAGTTTAAATATTGTTTTAACATTGAGTACTATGTACTGCGGCTATATGCAACATGTAACTGCTCGATATATATTTTTTCTATAGCGGACAACGATCCGCTATAGAATAAAAAAAAATGGACCCACCTGCTCAACGGGTTTATTATATGATCTCCTATATGGAAAGATAACACTGCCGCCCATGAACAATCGAGCTATAGTCCGCGCATCGGTTGTGTTGCTGGCTTTTTACGCTGCCTAAGTGGCAGTTTTAAGTGCCTCCGATATCTTTACTCTGCGAAACACAGTACAACTACCGTTTCACGCTAGGTATTCTGTGAGCCCGTGGTATAACTTCGGACGCGCCTCACAATCCTCTCGCTTCATGGTACACTTTTAAAACTAATGATTTGGAGTTACGAGGCTCATCTCGCTTCGATTTCATTTGAATCGCATGCCTGATGTATAGATATAGAAGAATTATAAAATAAAATTCCGTCACACAAAATACAATACGTTAACCATAGACGCACTACACTGTACATGCTATGGAATGTTTTAGAAGGAATAGTTTATATATATTTTTTCGATACACAACTTTCCAATGACAGTACTTCACAGTATTTCAGTATCAAAAGTTTCAAACTAAAATGTAATAAATACGTGTTGACACGTAAGGAAAGGTGACGCTGAAGCGATTCAAGATAATAAACATATCGCGTGAGACACCATCGTTTTGGTGTTATTTACCAAAACATAGACAATACCGTTTCAGTTGAATTTGCTGAAGATTTATGAAAATTGAACGGTATTCTAAAGCAAAGTTGAATTGTTGAGTGTAATTGTAGATAGAGGTTACCAGAGATTAATAATACCAGAGATTATACTCGGAAACTTCTCTTTGGCCACTAAATTGGAATTTTTGTATAGGCATAAATATTTATGATTGCATTTTACGTATTTCGAAAGCCAAATGTACAATCTTGTACTTTCAGAGGATAAAAAAACAAACTAAATTTTGTCTTATATTAAAGACGTTATAAATATTATATTGAATGTGAATATTTTGGCGAAGTACACATTTTAATCTTAATATTTAGGAGTTATAATTTTTAAACTTATTAAATTTAATAATCTTTGCTTTTATTGCTCGTGAGAAATACACATTTTTGAGTAATGAAAACGCTTTTTACAAGCTTATTATTTCGCCACCCGCCCATGTCAGGTACGAATCCATCCAAGTTCCTTCAAATCATATTCGCCCGCCGTAGCGCTTAGGCGCTGCACTGCCTGTCTCCACGGCCATACTCCTATTTGTTAAAAAATAATTGTTTAACAGTTACAAAATTAAAGAAATATAAATAATTTGATAAGAATTAATGATTTTTGATCGAACAAAGATCGTGCATTTTTTTTTGTATACAGTATTCAATTAGAATCTTTTTTGTTTACATAGTAGGTATATTTGCGGACTTTAATCTTTAATTAATATTTATTTGAAAATATGACTGATGAATGGGGTAATGTATATTTTACGGTTAAGATAAAATGTTGTTAATTTTCGTTTAATTGTGTATTTTTGGTAGTTTTTTTGAAATATACAATGAACGCGTTCACGATCTTCTGACGTCTGATGTTCTGCCGTGTAACTCCCTCCCAAGGCATAGAGGAAATACTCGCAAGGATTTGCGAGTAAGAGAGCATCCCACCAAAGGACCCTATGTACAGAGTGAGTTCAAATCGGTTTAATTATAAGTATATAATCATAGCGCTGGTAATACAAGAAATAAATTACTAACCAATAAACTAGAAGCTTTTGACTTTATAAACAAATATTAACTTTCATGAGATTTTATTTCTTTAGGAAATTCTTGGCCTAAGTACCTACTAATATCAAATTAATCAATTTACTAAAATAGTTATGAGATACAATACGAAAACAATATTAATTATTCTTATGCTACAATAAGATAAATATAACAATTACATTGTTAATCCTAAAGTCACCTTGAGAACATACTTTCGTCAGGCTATTTTGATTGAGGTCATAAAACAATTACTTTAGGTATAAATAATGAAATATAAAATATTATACGGACTAACGTTTATCGTTCAAAAACGGTAAGTGTTATAAATTATAGTAAACATTTTTTTGACCATCTTTGATAAATTTTACTTACTACAATATTATCAATACTTGCAATTTAAATATATTTCTCATATTCTGAAATTGAAAATGGTTGCTAACAATATTATATATAACCATTTAATATATTTCGTGTCACCAGACCTTCGTCGAGTGGCTGTACACGATGTGGAATCACTTCTGAGTATAGTGAGTGACGGAAAGCGACACAGGCGTTCGGCTGCCACTAAACGGAATTGTAATTCCTCACGTTCTCATGCAATATTGGAGATTAGCACTTCCCGTGCTACGCTACGATTAGTGGATCTAGCTGGAAGGTATTCGTTTTCTGACGTTGATTTGAATATTGTCTAAATAATAGCCGAATGATCTAGAACAAAGAAGCCATAGCACAGGGTAGCATAGAAAAAGCAAATAAAAAGCTTTATTGACTAAAATTCAATACAATGGTATCACTAACCAAACACGAAAGTAATGATTATCATTACTCTGTTACTTTAAACAGTATATATCATCATTATGGTCATCGTTTCAGCCGTAGGACGTCCGCTGCTGGACATAGGCCTCCCCTGAAAAGAGAGTTTTTACCCTAATCGCCAGTTAGGTTTTGTAGTACGCGGAGGACGCTGCTGCGCGCCCTCCGGTTTAGTATCAGTTTCTTTAGCCTCAAGTAATTCATACTTTATAAATGTGAAATCAAATTTTGTACACCACATCACTTGCCCTTCTGTCTGTTATGGGATGATTATTTTAGGTATTATATATTGAGAATAAATTGTATGTACCTATCTATATATATATTACTATGAATTTTGTAATATCTCTTTGTATGAATTAAAGTAAGAACTAACTAGTTTCTAAGACTTTTTTCTGGTTTATTGATTTTATTTGGTACATTTTCAGTGAAAAAGCTGGCCAGGAGGGCAGTGGAGAGTGTCGGCAAAAGGAAGGCTCTAATATAAACAAATCGCTGGTGGCACTCAGTAATGTTATATCCGCCTTGGGTCAGTCAGCACAACTTCTAAATATCTAAATTAAAAAAAGGAAACGACCTCTTTCGAGTCACCTTTATAGATAATTGAATCTGTTATTATGTTGTTATTATATTTATGTATGTTTAGTTTTATAAATGGTACTGCGATAAATCTAACTTTGTGTAAACTATATATTATATATATATTATATATATACACTATGTATATTTCATATAAATGTCAATTATATGAAAACATTAAAATATATGCTGTAGCAAGACCAGGAATGGTTAAATGCAGGCTACGTAACTACATATATTTAGGTATAATATAACGTTTTTAGGTAGTTTAACTTTACATTTCAAGTTTTTCTTATTTAATAAGTAATGGAATATTGCTAGGTAATATGGTTTTATCAATTTGTCGTCGAATTATTTGTATTGGTTCTTTTAATTTTAAATAAAATTCAATTCTTCTGAAAACAGTCCGCGACGGAGGCCGAGGAAGATTCGTACCTTATAGAAATTCAGCATTGACGCTGTTACTAAAGGAATGCTTAATTGGTGGCTCAAGTATTTTCATTATAGCAAGTAAGTCAGAACTAAAATCTATTTTTTTTTATAAAAATATATTGAAAGAGAAATGTACGTAAATATAAAAAAAATAATTGTTCCAGCAATTTCGCCAAGTTGTAGCTGTTTTAATGAAACTGCTTCTACCTTACGTTGGGTAGCCAGAGCACGTTATATACCAGTAAAATCGCAGCGCAAGAATAACGTAACTAAATCTGCTTTTCAAGTACAATATAATCAATTAATATCTGAACTGACGAAACATTATATTCGCTACGTAAGTCTGAAGTTTGTACTTTTGGGAGACGTTTTAGTAATATACAGTACCTACTTAAATTTTTAATTAAATTGTTTTAGATACCAGAAACTGGCATTTTATTGTATGAAGATAAACATTGGAGTTTGAATATAGAGACGGATATAACAAATATTGGGAATATTATGAACAATTTTTCACGTACAAATAATAATTTTGAGTCGCCAATTCAATCCAAATTGGTTGATGTAGCTAATCCAGACACCAAAGAACACAATACCAAAACTAGGGAGTCTAATTTGATATCGAAAATTCACAAGCCAGAAATCGCAAAAGAAATTAATAATGAAATCGAACATTTATTAGGAGCACCATTGACACGTAGTGGTACTGATGTTGATATCATCGTACCTACTAAACACGATAGAAAATATAGTTCACATGAAGTTATATCTCCAGAAAAAATAGAAAAATCGCAGCTTAGTAGAGATAATCTTTCTGATCCGAATCTCAGCGAAGAAGGTTTAGACAAAATGAAACACGTGAAGATAGTGAAACCACCAATTTCTCTGTTGTATGATAAAAATCAAAGGGCGGAAATTGTTGCTTCCGTTACGGAACGGCTATATTCTAAACTTAAAAGTAACGAGACAGCCGATCTAAAATCAGAAAATATTTTCGACAAAAAAGTTGTACACCCAATGAATGAATTGAAAATTTGCACAAATGCCCGCCAAAGGTTAATGGAGATAAGTCAGAGAGCAATACGAAACAGACGAAGAATTGGTATACCAGCTTATACACAAACTAGAAAAAATATTATACGCGTAAAAGATCAGTCCGTCGAAGTGCAAAAAGATTTGATGTTATACCAAAATTCAGTATTAAACATTAAATTACAACGTGACGTTAGCACTGAAACAAAATCATTAACTCCTCGCTGTAAAGAAGTCGCTACAGGTTCTGATTACGGGACACTTTTTAGAAAGGACAACTTCACTATGACAGAATATAACAAGAAAGTTTACAAACAGTCTGGTACAATGACCATTATTCATAGTAAAGAACGTTGTACTCAAACATCCAATGAGACAAAACCTCCAAAAAAGAAGAAGCGACAATTTTTATCAAGATATTTAAAAAAATTTGAAAAAAGATCTAAATGCAATTCGCCATCAATTATTAATATTAATATTTCTCCCTTATATAACCAGGAATCAGATGCTCAATATTCTGATGATAGTAGTAAAATAACTCGTAGCTGTAACATTTCTCATCCAGATCTATTGAACAATCATGGTATTCATGCAAAGGAAAAAGAAACAATTACAATAAATCAAGATAAGAGCAGTGACGATGGAAGTTGTTCATGTGATATACACGTCGAAGCTATAGGAGGGTTAATAAGTAATAGTGATTCTGAAAGCTCGGGCATTATATTACCAAAGCCTGAGACATGTAACTCAAATATACAAACGAATGAAGGCAAAATAAATATTTTTGCGTATGAAAATGAAGAGAGATCGCGCTCACTAAGATATTTAGACACTGACAAGAAAACAAGCACTGATTTTAAATTTAAAAAATCAATCAGTTATGCCGTTACAGATGAATCATCGAGTTCAGAAGAAAGTGAGACGTTTTCTTTACGAAAAAAGAATACACCAGCAAAAAATCACAACTACAGGGAATTTTTGGGATCAAGAAAAATGAATGAGGTCGACGAATTA
Source organism: Delias oraia (assembly GCA_018230265.1). Taxonomy (NCBI): domain Eukaryota; kingdom Metazoa; phylum Arthropoda; class Insecta; order Lepidoptera; family Pieridae; genus Delias; species Delias oraia. The sequence continues at coordinate 27,473 of DWCF01000460.1, forward strand.
TCTTGTTGTTCATTGAATAGTTCAACATCACGTTACAATAAAGGATCAAAATACAAATATCAAACAAGCTTTGAAGATCAATATATCGAAGGAGACACATTTGAAAACAATGAAAAACAAATAAAAAATTCATGCAAGAAACTTGAATCAGCGGCAAGTAAATATGAAAACTACCTTGGAAACTATAGAAAAAGCGAAAAGGCAATAAGATCGCCCACAGAATATTTGCAACATTTAATTAAGATACGAAAGGAGTTGGTCAAAGAATAAACACACACTTTTTCAAAATAGAAAAAGATATAATTTTTAACGTAATATTTATACGTATTATATAATAAACTTATAATTTTATTGTAATACAAGTTATTAGATTATTTATCCTACTTTCTTTATTTTAATATATTTGAGATCGAAATTGTATTATATACATAAGTTTCAAGACTACTCACACGTAAAAAAGTTATTAATTTCTGCGCCTCATTTCTTAAAATATTTTTACGGTAGTTTGATTATATGTTACTTTCCGGAGTTGAACACGATCAACACGAATTTAGCTACTTAGTTATAATTTATTGATATCTTCATCATCATCAGCCTATTCAAGTCCACTACTGGACATAGGCCTTCCCCAAAGACGCCCACCCGTTGCGATCTTGAGCGATTTGGTAATATATATACGTTTTATATTAAACTGCTTCACTATAATTAGTATTTTAAGTCCTAAAATATTACTCTGTATTGTTTATTATATTATAAATGAAATACTACTACTTAAAACTACTACTACTACTTATATTTTTGTTCATGTTATGATTTTAAGATAATTTTTTATACTATTTTACGAAAATTATTAATCTTCTTCATGATTTTCACTACTTTTGAATTTAGAATACAGCTATGTATAGAAAAAGGCTAAAAGAAAGATTTACAAAAAGAATTCGTAACTATATTTTTTTATTTATAACCTTCTGAATATTTCAGTCGGAATCCCGTGGAAGAGCTATGCTGAAGCATATGCGGCCGCACTAAATTGGCCGGTTCGTCCGAAGAGATACCATTGGCTCACAGAATACTCAGCGTGAAACGGTACTTGTACTGTGTTTCGCAAAGTGAGGATATCGGAGGGCCTTAAAAATGGCGTAAAAAGCCGACAACACAAGTAATGCGCGGACTGTGGAGCGGTTGTCCATGGGCGGCGGTGTTCTCTTACCATATAGGAGACTCACTTGTTCCATTGTCCGCTTTACTATAAATAATAATGAAAAAATAATGAATTTCATAAATTATAAATTGTTTTTTTGAGTTAGAAACATTTCTCGAGAAATACAGGGAAATAGTTAAATAAATTTAGAACTTTGATTATTTTTTTTATCTATCAGTTCCAATTAATAATTGTAATGCTAGTCACGATGCAAAGTTATGATTTGCTGAAATAAGAAATGCAATAAAATATATTATTTGCAGAGTATGTTACAGCTATAATAAGAAATTTCATAATGTTTTATAATGTCTGGTCAAAAATTATAAAATACATACTATATAATATTTTTTATTTACAATATTCGTCATTCAAATAATATATAAATTTATTTTAATACAGCTGATAAAAAATCAGGCAGGTTTCCACGATAGTATGACATTTCCGCCGTCCAAGGATCACCACTACTCAATCCGGGCTTTGTTTGTGTTTCCGGCGTTTAAGCTGCTTAAACTTTATAACTAACCGGGCCTCCAATACCATCACTTGCTCAGCGCAACATAGTACATGCACTGTTTCACTTTGAATTATGTGTGTCAGTGGTACCACTGGAGCCATTCTAATTAGTGCTTTAACATAGCTTTCCCACTGGTAAGACAGTATTAAGACATTCGGCCGCCCACTGTCAAGCCCGACTAAATAAACCGAATAAATTACAAATTAAAGTTTTTTTTAGACGACGATGTCCTTGTGCTAGTCACGATAAAACCCAAAAGGTAGCTTACGAGTCGGCTCGGACACGACGCTTGTATTTTAAGAAACGTGTTTGCTTAGAGGTAGTATTGCCCAAATTCAGTCTTGGTTTTGCAAGTTATCTTTAATAAATGGCAATAATAGGTAATTGCAAGACTTGCAAGACAATCACTGTGAGCTATATTAAGACCAAGAGCAATACCAGGTGTATTGGCGCGAGACCAAGACTGGCTAAAACTCGTCTTATTCTTGCATTTGAATAACAGTAATTATAGGTAGTAACTATAGAAAAACTTGAATTTAATTAATTAATGTAACATAATATTGTATCAAAACGGAATTTATGATAATGTTGATGAAAAACTTTCGAATAACAGCACCGTAGCTGGAATTGGAAAATTAAGTACAATAATTTTGTTATGATTCCAACTTAAACGCGGATATCAAAAATGCCTATCCTTCAAGCAACTTTTATTCTAAACGAATTATTCTTTGGGGGATTTGTAGCATTCATTTTAATTTACGTCTGGTTCCAGTACAAGTATACCTACTGGGCAAAGAGAGGAGTGACAGGCCCGAAACCATCGTTTCCTTCGGGAACATATCTGAAGTGGTAAAGCGAAAGAAGCAATTCTTCCAGCCGTACAATGACAGCTATTTTCAATACAAGAAATTGCCGTATGTGGGCCTCTATTCGTTCAATGTGCCAATCCTTTGTATCAATGATCCTGTTTTAGCGAAACAAATTCTTGACAAAGACTTCGACGGTTTTCTTTCGCATGGAATAGGCCAACCTTCGGCCGGTGATCAACTAGGAGAACATCTTTTCAATATTTATGGACAGGAATGGAAAACGCTTAGAACAAAACTTTCACCGATGTTCTCACTTGGAAAATTGAGGTCATTCTAACCGTTAATCAATCATATATCGACGGATGCACTGCAGTACAGCGATAAGATATATGCGGAAGGAAAACCGTTAAATTTTCCTGAATTTTATGCAAAATATTCTATGGAAATCATAGGTAGCGTTGGTTTTGGTATTGAAAACGACGGATTTAATAAGGAAACTGAGTTTTTCAAACGGGGTCATAAATATTTCATCCCCAGTTCTCTACATTGATGAGTAAATATATATAAAAATATATTATATGTATATAATAAATATATATATTCTCACGCAAAAAAGGCGGAAACCAGCCCGCCTTACAATTATATATATATATATAGATAGGAAATTTGTTATTGAAATTATTTATGACATTTGTTACTTCCAATAGCGGGATTAATATTAGTCTTCCTCTAGAAAATACGAAAGTAAAATATCAATAATGTTTAATGTCTGATTCTCTTTTAGATAAATCTTTTCTTATCCATACTGATCTGTTTTATTGAATGTTATATTTTCAGGACAATATCGCGTAATATTGTACACGGAGTAAAGTAGGCTAATAGGGCTACTTTACTCCTGGACTTTTTGAGAAGCTGAATTTAAATACGAGCAATCCCAAGATACGCCAATTTTTCTACGACCTCGTCAGTGATACTTATAATTTTCGGGAGAAGAATAAATTCAAACGCAATGATTTCATACAATCCCTTATTGACGAATATAAAGGTGAAAATAACCAAACAGGTTCATTTTTTGTGATTTTAATTTAACTTAGAGCTACAAAAATATAACCAAAAATGAATTATTACACATCACAAAGCAATGTTGCTCGCTGTCCATCGAATCGAGATTTTCTAAACGTATATAAAGAAAGGCACCCAGCCGTTATAAATTTTATAAACTAAGCTAACATAGAATTCAGTATAAAATCCATTTAAATAAAGATAATATTATATGTATAAAATTTATACAATTGAATAATTTACTTACACGCACCTAGAAGTTGGAATATGTGATAGTTAAAATTACCACGATTAAAAATAAGCGGTCATACAACGGTTATGTATTCCTGCGAAGCCTAGTCGTTACTTAGAGAACTAAAATTATCTCACAGGGATCGAAAATGGTTCAAGCTTCACATTCACAGTCGTAGCAGCTAACACGATGCTCTACATGTTCGCTGGCTTTGAGACCAGCTACGACGGGGATGTTCGCCACCTACGAGCTAGCACGTCCGGCAATACAGGCCAAAGTAAGAGAGGAAATAAAGGCAGCACTCGCGAAGCACAATGGGGTATTCACATACGAAACTCAACAAGATCTGCTTTATAAGAACATGGTGCTTGATGGTAAGGTTACTCTTTATACCAGTACACATTAAGTAATATTTTCTGTTGTTTAATTATAAGTCGTTAATAATTTCAGAAACATTGCGAAAATATCCACCAATGCGCGCTTTGTTCCGAAGGTGTAACAAAGTTTATAGAGTACCCGGACGTGATTTAGTTATTGAAAAAGGTACATTGCTTTTCATTCCAATACACGCCATACAAATGGACCTGGACTTTTTTGATGACCCTGAGACATTCGACCCGCAGCGATTCACTCCTGAAAAGAAGGCTAAAATGCATCCATGTCACTGGATGCCGTTTGGTGAAGAACCGCGAAAGTGTTTAGGTATTAAATTCATTATATCAGTTTCAATGTTACGGCTTAAGTAATCTGCTATTTTCTACGTAATATTTCAATATGTTGAATATTTATATATGTTGAATTAGAGATGTATATATTAAATACTAAAGAAGGGATTGTATGTTAAACTACGTAGAATATAGAAATAGGTCACATTAATTTTCTTAATAAATATTATTAATTACAGGTCTACGACAAGGATACCTACAATCGAAAATGGGTTTAGTGAAACTATTAACAAAGTATGAATTGTTTGTGGACGAACGGACCAATGATCCAATAAAGATTAAACCAGAAGCAATTACTCACGCTAGAGCTGGAGACCTCTGGATCAAACTAAAATCTTTAGAAAGCTGAATTAAATTAATTGATGTTTATTTCAAAAGAATCGGCACCGGGATGGTTACTGTATGAAAATTATTTTCTTTGTACTGTTAGTTACAACGTTTTGAGTTTAATATGAATTTATTGTTTGAGGACGTTGTCATAAAAATTTATTCTAAATTATTTATTAAATAAAGACAGATATTTATCATATTATTTTTTCATAATTATTCTATTTATCCTTAGAACCGATATCATATATATCAAAGATAGATAAAAAAACCTAAAAGTTAATATTTTAAATTTATTATATATATTACTGCAAATTCCATTTGAATACGATATAGAAATGATTTTGAAAAATAGGTACAAATTTTATATTATTTGATTCATTTAAGATTCCAAAATTTTTTATACTCTAATAATCTGTGAAAAAAGGCTAAATATATAATTTTTGAACTATATTACACGTTAAATTAACCTGTAATTTAAAATCTTTTTCATGTATAAACTTATCTAATATATCTAATATAATTAAGACGAATTATTTGAATCGTTGTACAACTTAGACTTCAGGTATTTGTTACGAACCCAATCGCCGAGCGCCATCTAAAATGGACAAGTTTTTGTTATAATATTAACGTAAGATAATTGTCTACCAGAAGCGAAAGGTATCTGGTTCGAACCCCGGTCCGGACAATTATAAATTATAATTTATTCGGTCTCTGGAAGGGGTTGACAACGGCCGGGCTATTGTCTTAATACTGGCGCACCCGGGAGAGCCATGCTGAAGCATTTGTTGATGCACTGATCGGATTGGCTCATTCGATATATATGATACCACGGGCTTACTGAATACTGAACGAGAAATGATAGCTGTACTTGAAACGATGTTTTTTTATGTGTTTCGTTGTTATCGACCGCACATACTAATAAAAATTTTGAAATATAAGTGAGTGTTAAGCCACAGAACGTACACAACCTTCGGTGAGCAGTGAGCATAGTACATCCGAAACTGACGGGTGTGAGGAAAAAGTCGTGTTATGATATTGAAATAATTCGGACCGCGCGTGTTTTGCTTCGACCGTCATGGCTGTGGTACAATTAACGTCTATCATACTTCACGAAGTATTTCTTTTAGGCTTAGTCAGTCTTATTTTAATCTACGTTTGGTTTAGATACAAATTTTCCTACTGGTCCCGTAGAGGCGTGCCGGGGCCGAAGCCGGAATTTCCATTTGGAAATATGTGCGATGTGATTACACGAAAGAAACAGTTCTTCCAGCCCTTTTGTGATGCCTATTTTGAATACAAGGGGTTGCCGTATGTCGGCCTATATACGTTTCACGCTCCAGTACTTTGCATTAACGATCTAGATCTAGCCAAGCTCATACTAATAAAGGATTTCGACTACTTTCAATCCCACGGGACGCACTCAAGCCCGAGCGTTGGAGACCCTTTGGGAGGCCATCTCTTTAATATACATGGACGTGAATGGAGAGTGCTTCGTACGAGACTCTCACCAGCGTTCTCACCAGGAAAATTGAAGTCGTTTTTCCCTTACGTTGAAAAAATAGCGACACAAGCGCTTCAATATAGCGATCAGCAAAATGCAGCTGGGAGAACATTGAATTTCACTGAATTTTACGCAAAATACGCCATGGAAATCATTGGCAGTGTGGGTTTTGGTATTGACAATGATGGTTTTAAAAAAGAAACTGAATTCTATAAGCGAGGCAGGGAATACTTTGAGCCTAGTTCTATATATTGGTAAGTTATAATTTGTAATATCCAAATAAATAATAATACTTTTATGTTTAAAATCGAAGATATTATGGTATGAATTTGTTTTCATTTATTAAATATAAGTAGTAGAGAAGAGAGAATTTCAAAAGAAATATTTTTAAAAGCTTTTGAATAGTTTTATATTTATTAGAACTAATAAAATTATATAGCGATAAATTTCTAAAGTTCCCTAACTTCTACAGAGAGTTTTTTATGAATTTTGCTTATGCAAAAAAAAACACATTTTCTTGAATTAATTTTATATATTATCATAATAATAAATATTTATAATAATGTTATTATTCATTAATTGTTGAATCGTGACTTTAGTATTTATACTAAAGTAAAATATGACTGCACTATTTATAGTGCAGTCATATTTTATTAAATTGTTATTTTGATTTGTGTAATAATCTCTGAATATAATAAAATATTTAATGTGAAAAGTATATAAATTTTATTCTTTCTTTTTATCACTTTTAAAACTACAATAATAATAAAATTACAAAACTTTCTCAATTTTATTTTGTAAATGTTGCTCATAGATTACCTCTTAATTTATAGATAGAAGAAAAAAGAATGTTAATTGATTTTACCTTTTCAGGACGCTAACACGTGCGATATCAATTTTCGCGCCCGAGATTTTCAAACGATTACATGTGAATCGTACTAATCCCGAAATAAACAAGTTCTTCTACAATCTCGTGGAAGAGACTGTTACGTATCGGGAAAAAAATAATTATTACCGTAACGACTTCTTGCAGACACTAATAGAATTGCGAAAATTCGATGACGAGAACTCAGGTCTGTCAGTACTTATATTACGTTTGATGGTTATACGACAGCAATTTTAAAGAGATTTTACACAACAATTCACCTGGGCCTATTGTTAAAATTATATATATAAAGAATATATTATGAAATTCTTTATTTAAAATACTATTATACTCTATTAGTGGTCGGTTGTATAAAATCCAAGTTTGTTTCAGATCTCGAAGGCTTGGGAAAATTCACATTTACAGAGATTGCAGCGAACACAATGCTCTACATGTTTGCTGGTTATGAAACATCGGCCACGACGGGAATGTTTGCGGCCTACGAAATGGCATGCAACCCCTACATCCAGAACAAAGCGAGGGAGGAGATACAAAAGATACTAGAAAAACACGGAGCTTTCACTTTTGAAGCACAAAATGAGATGACATATATGAACATGGTGCTCGACGGTATAGTTTTTAATTCATTAAAATCTTTAGAATAGATACTACACCTATGTGAACTTATTTGACGGGACAAATGAATTTTCTTTTAGTTTAGTCGACATAGTGTAGATACTAAAATATTTTATCTTCTTTTTTTATATTATAGCGGACAACAGAGCAGCTGGGGTTCGTATATGGTAAGAGAACACCACCGCTCATGGACAACCGCGCCACAGTCCACGCATTGGTTGTGTTGCCGGATTTTTACGCCACTCAAGCGGCATATTTAAGGACCTCCGATATCCCGACTTACTCAGCGAAACACAGTAAGAGTACCGTTTCAAGTTGAGTATTCTGTGAGCCCTTGGTATCACTTCGAACGAGCTTGCCCAATTAGTGCGTCCACATATGCTTCAGCATGGCTCTACCACGGGTGTGACAGTATTACGACACTCGCCCGGCCACTGTCAAGGACTTCCAGAGACCGAATAAGTTATAAATTAATTATAATTTATAATTGTCCGGACCGGGATTCCATCCCGTTATCCTTGGTTTCGTGGTAGACCTATTAAACCATTTAGCTACGAGGCTCTCGTCTATTTTTATTCTATCTTTATCTTCCATACGTATTAATTTATGTGGGACTAGCTGAGCTGTTGTGAGTTATGAACGTTAGATCTATGCTGTCGTCGACTTTTTATATGCAATATCAAGCCCTACAAGTTTTCTCTTGAATTAAATCATATATCTTTTATCGTTGACACAGTGTTCGTAAGAAATATTTCAACTATTTTTAAATTAGCTTATCAAATCCAACTACCATGAAAAGCTTTTTAATTTTTTTGGATTAATATGTCACTTATGATTGTCGTATATATAGCGTTGTATATATTAGTGAAAGATTTTTTAAAATCGGTTCAGTAAATCCAGATTACCCTTTACAAACATTGTAACAAAAGTTTGATTTTGCCTTTTCATAATATTAGTATTTCTTTGTAAACGACTACGTTTTTTTATACAAAAATCTGACACTATTCTACTATACATCTTATTAACCTTAAGAAATATATTATTGTTACAGTTAATTGCCATTACAATACCTAAACAGAACTTACAAAAATGAATTTCAGAAACACTGCGTAAATATCCACCGTTGCGGTCATTGTTTCGCCGATGCAACAAGGATTATAAAATTCCTGATTCTGATCTAGTAATTGAAGAAGGCACATTGCTATTCATCCCAATTCAGTCGATACATATGGACCCAGACATTTTTGAAGATCCGGATAAGTTCGACCCAGAGCGATTTACACCCGAGAAGAAGGCAAAAATGCATCCCTGCCATTGGATGCCGTTTGGAGAAGGTCCACGTAAATGTCTAGGTCAAGTAACATTTCTTTTTACAAAGTGTGATTTTTTTTTCTTTTTTTATAATATAACGGACAACGGAGCAAGTGGGTCTCTTATATGGTATGATAACACCGCCGTCCATGGACAACCGCGCCACAGTCCGGGCATTGATTGTGTTGCCGGCATTTTATACCATTTAAGCGGCATTCACTCACTTAGCGAAACACAGTACAAGTACGGTTTTACGTTGAGCATTCTGTGAGCCCGTGGTATCATTTAGAACGAGCCGGTCCATTTAATGCGTATTATGCGTTTAGGCGCATATGCTTTAGCATGGCTCTCCCACGGGAGTAATTTCATCTGGATTTGGTATTATTTCTCTATGGAGTAGATTGTGATTTAAGTTTATTATACTTATAATCTTGCTAGTTAAAAGTTTTAGTTAAGTAGCAAAATGATGAAGTCTAGGATTCCAATTATTATCTACTGTTAGAAGATTAACACCGTATATTCTATTCATATATTTATGAAAGGTATTCAATTTTTACATTGTTTCATAAAAACCTTAAAATCCTTCCTTTCTTTATGATTATTCTTTAATTTGTTTTTAGAAATGGGATGTGATTAAGATAAGAGGTTGCATAAATCAGAATTACTCTGTTTGTTCTAGGTATGCGCCAAGGTTACATTCAAACGAAGATGGGCTTGGTGAAACTATTATCGAAATACGAGTTTGTTTTGGATAAAAAGACTCGGGAACCCCTCCAATTAAAGACGTCGTCAATGCCGTGCTCGGCCGTAGGCGATGTTTGGATCAATTTAAAACCATTAGAAAGCAATAGTTAAATTTTTGGACACCGTTATAAACATTATGATATATTATAAAAGTATATGTTATTTTATACAAAATTAGGAAAAATAAATTAATAAGAAAATCACAGACGCTAAGACTGTGTTTATGTTTTTTCTCAAACGATTATTTCTTCTCTTTCGACGTATAAAATTAATTAAATATTAATAGGAGATTGTTATCTTATTTAGAAAAAATAGAATTTTATTTATTTAGTTGTATTTTATTTCAAATTAGCGTTTTATTATTTTTTTATATGTACGTGCTAAATTATTAACATAGCAAACTGTGGATTTAAATAATAAAAGATTAATTGTCATAAAATATTAATTCAAATTTGTCAGTAAAAAAAGATTAAATATGATAAAATATTTGATCTTAAGGTGGAAAGAGATTGTTTGGCTTATATAAATATGAACTACTTCGAATCAAGGTCTTTTTATTTTGCAATTCACTCGTTAGCCATGAGAGTATTTAAAATGTCGACAACGTGTTTTACTTAATTGTGTAAACTATCAGAAGAGTGGAATTTTTAATCCAATTATCTATACACACACATTTGTAATTGATTGATTGATAAATGATGAATTGATTGATAAACGAACAAAAAAAGTAATTTCATAATTTTTTGAGGGCGAGAGAGCTTTGAAAGCCTCATAGTTAAGTGGTTTAATGTCTACCACGAAGCGAGAGGTATCGGGTTCGAATCCCGGTCCGGAAAATTATATATTATAATTTAATTTATAAAACAAACAAATACGACTTGGGGACCTTCAAGAAAAGCGCTTACATTTTCCTTAAAGGCCGGAGGAAACGCACCCGCGGCTCTGCAAGGGCTGGGGGTGTCCATGGGCGGAGGACCGCTTGCCCTAGGCGAGGCTCCTGCTCGTTTGTCACGTTAATATATATAAAAAAAACATTCGGTCTCTGGAAGGACTTGACAGTGACCGGGCAAGTGTCTCAATACTGCCACACCCGCGGGAGATCCATGCTGAAGCATATGCTGACGGACTAATTAGGCCGGCTCATCCGAAGTGATACCACGGGCTCACAGATAACACAGCGTGAAACGGTATTTGTACAGTGTTTAGTAGAGTGAATGAGGATATCGGATATCGTGCTTAAGCACATTTAAGGGTTTTTTAGTTGGTTTAGGTTTTTTGCACATTTAAGGTGCTTAACACAACATGGCGGCGGTGTTCTCGTACCATATAGGAGACCCACTTGCTCCGTTGTACGCTATAGAATAAAAGTAAATAAAAAAAAATAGTAAAAGAAAATAATCTTTTATTTATTTCGTTGTTCTTGTAAGTTACGGAAAGAGAATTAAGATAAGTGTGTATATGAAGTTGCATAAAATTTAAAAAATATATCCCACTAATCTTGCTTTTCTTTCTTTCGCGTTTGAGTTTCTTTTTCAACATTAATTTTAGTTTCCGATGTCATGACACTAGTTTTACTTTCTATCTGAACCTTTGTGGCTGTTGCACGTCGTTTCCTTTTCGTTTGAGTTGTGGCACTTTTCAAATTCGACTTTTTGGTCTTATTTGAATTGTTACTAGAACCTGGATCGCCAAATTCTGGTTGGTAATTTGTGGTGGACGATTGTTTCAAATCACTATTTGTACCATCTTCCTCAGTAGTTATAGAGGGTGTTGTCCCGGTTGTATCTTTGTTCAGATCATCCAGGTTGCTCTCTATCGAACTTTTAACTTGTAGCGTAATTACATTAGTTTCATTTCGCTCGAGCCTAGTATGCGACTTGTTTCGATCGACAGTTGTTAAAAATTGGGAAGTAATTTTTTCTTGTCCATATTGTCTTACAATATTAAGTAGGCTACTATCACTTTCCAATGAAGTGGCACTGCTAGAGAGACTTGGAAATGGGGTATTTTCAGTAACTTCAGCAAGAATGTTGTACAATATTTGAACAATGAACAGATGTTCCCTATTCACGTTTTTATAAATTTCATGCATATCCAGCCGTTTCTTTTCAGAAAGAACGAGAGCCATTTCAGAGCTTCTTTGAGAATAGTCAGATAGGTATAACATGTTACAAACTTCCGCTATGTTCGGATCGGATCCCGGCAGACTTTTAGAAACCAAATATTCCTTTTGGAAGTGTACTTTTACACTGCTTTTAGATGCTGCAGAGGACATTGGTGATGCCCACAGCTCAGGTGAGATTGTACGGATTTGGGTTTCGTTTTCTTCCTGCATCATTCATTAAATTACAAATAAGATAGACATATTTAATTTGTGAGTCCTAAAGTAGGAGCTTAGATGTTGAGGGGCTTCTTGTTATAATATCTTATTGTCTAATATTATAAGTACCCACACAAATTATTATGTAACACTCATGGAGAATATTGATGAATTGGACGAGCCAGCCCAATTAGTGCATCAGCATATGCTTCAGCATGGCTCTCCCACAGGTGCGATAGTATTAAGTCCTTCGCCCGGCCTCTCGATAGGAGGTATATTTACCGTGGAAAAGTCATGCTAAAGTTAATGCTGAAGCACCATTTGAGCCTATTCTTCCAAAGTAATACAATGGCCTCACAGAATATCAGCGTGAAATAATACTTGTACTGTGTTTGGCTGAATAAGTGAGGATATCGGATTGACAGGATTTGCTATACGTACTAGAAACTTATCAATGTCTCCAGTTAGTTCAGCTTTGATTCGGACCAATTGGAAGTCTACGGCAAGCAGGACCCGTAACAATGCCACTAGCGCTGACAGCATCCAGCACGTTGTGTGCATCCATGCAGTCAGGATTGTGAGACGAGTTGCTTGATACACGCCTCCAATTCGACGATCGTACACTAGTGTTGCAACATTCACTGTGTATGTACATCTGAAAAATGTCTGTTTTTACTATAACCACGTCGGCATCACTTGGTTTGTGTTGGGTGTTAATGAATTAGAAACTGAACTTACGTTGTGCCACCAGTAATTTGGCTCAGCTTCATGCAGAGGTCGTACAGACCGTAATGGGTGACCACGGAAGTATAGAGACAAAGACAACTCATTGCTATTGAAAATACAAATATTGGTGGCAGGATACGCCAGGGTCTCTGCAAACTAGCATATTAATAAAGACAAACACTATATGGCCTAATCAAGCAATTTACAATAAAGAAGTAGGGCGAATTTAGATTTTCATGTATCCGGTTCCCAAATTCCTATAGAATATAATAAAATTTCATGCATATAAAATTAAGAAACTGTTCTTATACCCAGTAAGTACTCGGCTTCCCGATGAACACATCAGAAACATGGTTGTCCATACCAGTCCAAAAATTCCCGAAACGAGTGGTACGTATGTTGGCAAATAGCAAGCGCTTTTTTCCACCCACTGCGTGGAGATGAAGTCAACGGGCAGAGCTAAAAACTATAAAAGTTTGAAGCACTATGCTCACTTGACTTATCTTAACCAAAAACATTATATTTTAACTTAATAATAAGAAGAAACATTTTTAAGTAAGTTGTAAATCAATGTACGAGATAAATGATAAATATTAAACCATATAAGATGCAGATCGCCTCCGACAGTTATGCATGGAGGTCCAAGGCGGAGGCCTATGTCCAGCGGTGGACGTCTTACGGCTGAAGTAATGATGATGATGATGATACGAGATAAATTACTTACTAGCTGCATTTATTGTATTTTCTGGGATAAATTCATAAACGATATTCTGGCGTAGTGACACCAATGAAAGGAGTTTTGGAAACAAAACACACTTTTCGTCAAACAAATACATCAGCATGTGAAAACAAAATGTGCAAAACGATCCAAAAACAAACGCCAGGAAAAACAATAGAAGATGTGCGCCTGTCGGAAAAGTGTATCATGATGACGGTGGTAGAAGGTTGTTTTTGTTTATTATAACTATACAATTTACTTATACTCAATGCGGTTATAAAATACACACTATATTATACCCCATGTCTATGTAGTATCGTTGATCTGGGTCTTACAAATTATTATAAATAATAAAATTATTATTTAAATATTTACTAAAATATGTAGGTATATTTCTATTATCTTTTATTATTATATATTAGTACACATAGGTACATAATGAATATTATTCATAATCCATATACAACGGAATGGTAATTATACTTTATGCATTTTTATAAACACCAGGCTAAATGAAGAAAATCTTAATTTCTTCTTCGTGAGGATGATGTTTCCAAAAGTAATAATTTTTCTTTCTATAGCCCGATTTTAACTATAACCTACGACTTCTCGTTACCAAAACCATGCTACTTATTACGTTCAAAAATTAACCTTTCCAGATTCCATTTACCTCTGTTTCATTTCTTTCTATGAATTTATATTTTTCGTACAATGTTATGCGTTCCCTTTTATTATTATAAGTGTTTGTATAAAAACGTTCATTCATGTTTAAAATAAGTGATAATGTTAATGTCAATGAAATGACAAGACAATAAAAGACAATTATACAATCTAATAACAGCTGCTGTCAGTTGTATGAAGTTTTAAAAAAGTTTCAACTTTTTTTGTATTTTTCCACATATATACCATGATTATAAAAAAGTCGACAGATAGACTTGGGAATACGTTTTGTTTTAATCTTTGCTAGATTTGTGGAACATAAAAAATTCTGCATACAGTAAATTTCAATCATTTTGATAATGAAACAAATTATTAGTGAAAATAATCTTTAATTGTTATTTATGTTACAAATAATTATAAAATAATTTAATATATAATAAGTACATCGCATTCAAGTTTTTTGAACTACTTAATTAATGCTTAATAATAGTAATTAATGATCGTTCTCATAATAAAACCCGTTCAATAAATTCACTTTGCTGCAAGTCTCTGACGAGTAACTGTCGTTTTTTTATTTAAATTTAGCTTCCGCAAATTATAATAATTTATACTATGTCTATGGTTACTAATGACGCCATAATATGTAAATCTATGTGATACGTCAGTGAGTTATCGCTATTTTACGTTAAGTGACTACATGTGGGTACTTGCATTAATTTCGCTCAAGAACATTGCGCCTGCTGTGTTTATTAGACAAAATGCATTGTGTAACAAAGGCCACATTAGGATTAATTTCATTAAAATCTTCCAGCATGACCAAGTACGTTTTATTAGTGTAAACAAATCTTATATTATTTTAGATATCGGTAAACTTACTCTATCTTATGTAAATTTTCTTTATTCGTTTTTGTACTTTATTCTACTTGTTACATCTAAAATTGCCGATTCATTATCTTAGATGAAAATAAACAAGCATAATTATATTTTGCGGTTATTATTATATTTTTGTAAGGATCGAGGGCAAAAGACAACAGGGTAATTCTATTATACGTAAACCAGATCAAGTTAAAGCCCACGTTAGACTAGCGACACGACCTCCCGCAGAAAGAGGTAAACTGTGTCGTTTCATGATGACAAGGGCTCAGCAAATTAAAAATAGAACCGTGGGAGCATTGTCAACATTTAGTAAACACAGTAAATTTCAAAATAGAATATTTCCATTTAATGATAACATATCGTATTAAGAGCACTCTTAAGAAGTTTAGATTATCAGCCAGGGATTTACATCGAAGCGATAAAGATGACCCGTCTCTTATAAACACGATTATCTTAATGCGTTTGACACATGACAGGCCAGCGTTACAACTGACAAGTCACTAGATGCTTCCTCATTTAAGAACAATAGCTGTTATGAAGCTATAATGTCCAGTACATATTTAGTGTGGTTTTTAACTTTGTTTAATGGGTTGAATGTTATATTCGCTCAATTAAAACTGGACTTAAGTTCTGCCAATAGGCAAGTTATTTGGAGGGTGGAAAATGAAAACAAATGTAAGTTATATTGTGGTAAAATTAATTTATATTATAATATGGTACGGAGAGTATGAAATAAGAAATAAAAAGATCAAATATCAGATGGCATATAAGTAGACACACGTTTAAAAGATTAATTAAGTTTAAAGGAATATCATAAACGTCTAATGGTATGTGTCATTTAATTATTTAATAATTCTTTGCTAATATGTAAGGGTAAGTTAATTAAATTAATTTGTTTATTCCATGATTATTTTAAGTTTTATTATTACATAAGTGTTACATTAGATGTTATGATTATTCATATAAATTTTATATAAACAACATTAGCCTGGTGTAAATGAAATATACCAATACTTATATGTTTGCAGATAACAACAATGAGTTTTTTAAATTGAAAGTAACGTAAATATGGTAAATATTTGTCATATAAATTGTATACAAATACACATATTTTTCTGAGTGATTATAATAAATTACCAATTTTGAAAAAAAAATCGTAAACAGAAAGAAAAAACCGCCAACATAACAGTCAAACGATGTTACTTATTCGTAAAAAACTGATTCGAACTTAAAAAACTATATTTGGCCCGTGTTAACTGTCCAAATGACGTCAATATTTTCCATTAATACGTACATTTTTTCCTTCGTAATATTCTGTTGGATTTGTTTGTTTCTATCCTCATACATTGTTATTGTCATTACGTTATCATCGCGATATTTCAATATTTTCCATTGATAGTGACAAGAAATGAGTTTGCCGTTTTGTCTAAAGGCATATATTTTTTAAACTACAAATATTATATTTATGTATTTCAGTATTATTCATTATATATGCTTAACCTTAGAGATTATTTGCAAATTTGACATTTCTTTCAGCTATATCAATCCCTGCTACCGTACCAGGCGGAATATACTCAGATTTACACAAAGCGGGCTTAATCGGCGATATCCTAGACGGGTTCAATGATGTTCTCACTCGTTGGGTTGCCTATGATTCTTGGACCTACAAAAGCAAATTCCAAAGTATATAATATATACATCTTTTACTGGTTTATTACTGTTTCTGTTATTTTTTATTTAAGTATACAAGACCCTGTGGTATTGTTACATTTAAGTATTTTTTTACAGTAAATTCGGATCATTTAAATTATGGCGCGTCCTATTTAATTCTCGAAGGCGTGGACACAATCAGTTTCTTAGAAGTGAACGGACACCCCATCGGCCTTACTAACAACATGTTCGTACAATACATTTTCGACATAAGGCAATATTTGAAAGTAAGTATTTATATTTTTTGCAATACGCATAATTATTTCTTAATATATCGTATTATTGGTGAACAGATAAGAAATATTGTTCGTAACAGAAATACCGACGACTTTGACATTATGCATATTTTGAAAAATTTTTTTCGATTTTATAACAATGTAAAGAAATGTATAAAGTCTTTGTTTTTGAAGTGTTTCGTTTCAATTAATTGAACAATTTTGTTAAATTTTTCTATTTTTTTCCTTCCGTTGTTTTAATATTTATGTATGTGGCTCAACCATAGTAAAGAAATAAAATAATAGCAGAGTTTATGAGTTAAGCACTATTTTTAAGACAAAAGTGTTTTTGGAATCCTGATCGCAAAGAAAAATTTAATATATATTAAAAAATATATATAAGACACTTTACCCTATTTATGCCTTTTGTCAAGTGTTTTTTACATAGAAAAGTTTATTAAAATTTATTAATAAATATTATATGTATTTAACGTTATTCCTTTTTAAAAAAATCTCAATTATGATATAATTTTCATAAGATCTATAAGTTAATGTAACTCAGGAAGTAGAATTACATATATCAATACATATATATTCATATATTAGTTGAGGAAGTAATTATTTTAAGTAATAAAACATCAAGGGAATGTTACGTGCGTTTCACTTTTATCATTAAACTTCTGCTCAGAAATATTACTTCACATTATTATTTTTTTTACGGGCAGCAACTATTTACTACAGTCTTCGTGATCGAACTCTTTCTTTATAGAAATATATTTTTTAAGAGTATGGCGGATAACGGATAAGGTGAGAGAACACTGAAGCCCATGGACAACCGCGCCACAGTCCGCGCATTGGTTGTGTTGCCGAATTTCTACGCCACTTAAGAGTCATTTTTAAGGCCCTCGATATCCTCACTCACTCTACGAAACACAGTAAAAGTATCGTTTCACGCTGAGTATTCTATGAGCCCGTGGTATCACTTCGGACGAGCCGGCCCAATTAGTGCGTCAGCATATGCTTCAGCATGGCTCTCCCACGGCTGAAAATGCAATTACAATTTTTAATAACAATATCTAAGTTTCTAATCAGTTTTGACCACGAGATAAATGTTATATTAAAAAAATATTCTAGTTCAGTGTGGATGGAACTACCTTTTGAGTAAATGTGATAATGAAATGGTCATATATTTTCAGGTGGGTGAAAATGAACTGCTTGTTAACTTTATGTCACCTATAGAAGCAGCCAGGTTACGATCCAGGAAACACTTTGCGGCTCCAGACTGTGTTGCAAAAGAGTATCATGGCGAATGTCATGCAAATCAACTTAGAAAGATGCAAGCTTCTTTTAGTTGGGATTGGGGTCCTGCTTTCCCTTCTGTGGGCGTGTGGTAAGGAAAATTTTATTGTAAATATAGCTATTGATACTACAAAATTTTATATTTTTAAATATCGTTTAGGTATAGGTATTAAAACATTAAATTATATTTAAAGAAAATACCGTGGGGAGTTATGCTGAAGCATATGTAGACGCAGTAATTGGGCCGGCTCGTCTTAGGTGATACCACGAACTCACAGAATACGCAGCGTGAAATAGTACTTGTACTGTGTTTCGCTGAGTGTGAGGATATCGGAGGCCCTTAAAAATGCCGCTTAAGTGGCGTAAAAAGCCGGC
>DWCF01000461.1:0-46297 GCA_018230265.1 Delias oraia
TACCGTGCCATTATGTAAAACCTTTCTGTCCCCTTTTCACTAATACGTTGATGCAAGTTAAAATTAACAACGTTCAACGCGAATATTTTATTTCAAACTTTGAAGAATTTTTTAATGTTTTGAATAAAATTACGTCATTTTTACTTATGTTCTTTAAATCTGTTTATTTTTGTATTTCAGTAGATGATATGTATAACATCGGTCCAGTAATTTTTATTCAACAAAATAACAATAAATATAGAAATCATATTCAGTAAATTTCAAATTATTAATAAGTGATATTTTTATTTAAGCTAAACACCAGATATTTAAATGGATATGTTAATAAATATATTTTATGTGATCTTTTTATTACTAGATTTTTACTTAGAGCCGGCGGGTCTTCTTAATGGTAAAAGGTCACCGCCACCGATGGAAAAACTCATCACAATCCATATATAATATAGATTGTGATGCCGGTTATTTACATTGCTTGAGGCATATAATTTCACTAGCTGCTGATTTCCTTACTCACTAAGCAAAACACAGTACCAGTATGGTTCACGCTGGTATTCTCTTAGTCTTTGATCTGAAGACGAGCCGGAATGTTTTCATAGTAAAAAGTAAGTAATGTAATCTAAATAAATAAATTATTTATTGCCTTTATGTTTAAAATGTAGGACTCAGGATGTGTTTAAGATGAACTACCGAACGCGGATTTCCGTTGGCAACCCTAGCAGTGCGTTCTCCATAAATATTTGAGTTTTGTTTTGTTGATCCGGTTTCCGACATATTTCGTGGGTTAAGTATGTTTCTCTTAAATTTAAAATGCAAATAAATTATACTCACATATATATTTCTTTAACTTTAGATGTGAAAAGATAAAAATCAAAACTGCATGAATATTGTGAAATTGGTTATTGCTTCTACCAACCATATCAAGAAAAAATTTAATTACTGCAACAAATCATTTTACTAAATTTATGCATAAAAATAAATTTTGATTAAAAACATATTAGATACCTGGCGAAGACCCTTGTTGTTTTGTTATTATACCAAATTAGAACCAAACATTGTATGTGCCTAGTATCACATCGGTGAGATACCGTTCGTCCTCTAAGGCCTCAGTCCCATGACGGCCCAAGCCGAGATCCGAGCCTCGCAGGAGCCGTTCGTGCACTAGTCGCAGAATACACTAACTTCTAGGCAAGCCCGCGAGCGCGTTCTCCATCCGCGATAAGTATTAAAGTCCGTTCTGGCTAACAGCGAGAAATCGTACAAAGTGTACAATGGAAATGAAAATATTATTAAAATATTTCTGCACTGATGTATCTAATGATTATTAATCATATTTACTTTATTAAAATACAAAACGTTCATTAAAATGTTACATTTTATTATTATGTAGCAGTTTTAAAAATGTTTGCGTAGCACTCTGCACGACTAGTCTTCAGCAAAGCGCACATCATAAGCACTTGAAATATACGAATATTAAATACGTAACAAAAGGCTACTAATTCTGTTATCATATAATGACACAAAAGTTAACTGTATCTACATTTTGTAATATAAAAACAAAGTAACATTGTCATTATAAATACACACAAAACGTCCATCTATTCTAATATTAGTCATGTTTTGTACCCAAAAGCCTAATAAAAATTGATTTATTTGCAGATAAGTACCTAAATATTTAACAACCATTTTATTTTAAACTTCATTTAATTTTAGACCCTTAAAAATGCCGCTTAAGTAGCGTAAAATACCGGAAACACAACAAATGCGCGGACTGTGGCGCAGTTCTGCATAGGCGGCGCACTTACCATATAGGAGACAAACTTGCTCCGTTGTCCGCTATACCATAAAAAGTTGCATTTAAAATATAAACTCGTATGTTTCCATGAGAAACGTAAAACAAAGGAAAATTCCGTGCTATTTAAATGCATGCATCCTGTTTGAGAAATATTAACGCATAATTGTTTCATAATGAAATTCGCATGCTTTTTTTGTTTTATTTTATATAAGTTTATTTATATATAGTATTAAGTTTATATTAGATAAAAGCATTACTACTTTTGACACTTCAAATATGTTGGCTTAGTATTGAATGCGATCACCTAAACAGATCCTATCAATCGGGAGTTGGTGAAATGAAACTTGAAGCTGCATGCTCGCTTCAAATTTTCTTCTTCTTTTATAAAGCTAGATGTAACAAAATACAAATAGTACACTTGCATCTAATACGGCTGTATTTTTTTTATTCTAAAGCAGGCAACGGAGCAGGTGGTCTTCCTTTATGTTAATAGAACAACGCCGCATATGAAAAACCGAGCTGTAGTCCGCGCCTTGATTGTGCTGCCGACTTTTTACGTCGCTTAAGCGGCACTTTTTAAGGATCTCCAATTTTATCACTCACTCTGCGAAATACAATACAAGTACCGTTTCACGCTGAGTATTCTGTGAGCCCGTGGTATTGCTGTATGTTTACTTTACTTACTGTAAGCTTTTACCTCGTAATTATTACGAAAGAATGTGTTCAGTATTTATTCAAAACTTAACGATACAACATAAAATTATAAAAGTATGTTTAAACATACAAACATAAATATAGTAAAGGATAAACTTTAGGCCAGTAAAAAAAATTACATTCAAATAGACAAAATAAAAAATAGGGTGAAGGCATTTTTTGAACACAAACATTAAAATACAAACAGAAAAAGCAAAAAATAGGATCATCACATAAAATGAAGAAATAATGAAATGAAAAAGGAATGAATGAAATAATATTTTTACAATATTTTTTATACTTTCATATAACTTAGATAAATAAGGCCATATGAAACAAAATGAACTACTACGTCGAGCGAGCAAGTGTTCTATTTTTAAAGTGTCGTATCATTATAAATATATGTCGTTATATATTTAGAACATTTCTCATTTTAATTTAAAAAAGTTTCTAAAAAAACATTTTTGTTACTCTTGGAATGTATTAATTTAATGTTAAATAACAAAAGTAGTCATAAATATTTGAGTTTTTAATCTTTGTCAATAAACCAAATAAATGAATGTAATATAAATAAAAATGAACTATTTACTTTAGAATTCACAGAAGGCTTATAAATGTATCAAATACAACAAAAACCTTTGTTTACTGTATTATATATTCCTGTCAAGGCAATATTGTTTGTAATAAGACAACATATTGCTAAAGCTTAATTTATGCAATTAGGTTTATTTGTGTTTGATTTAGTTGAGACATATCTACAGATGCAAAACGAGATTAGATAAACGGATACAGAAATGGAAACTGTTTTTCTTGTTTATTATTATAATTTACTAAAACTGAATTACAGTATTATAATTATTTCAAATTGAATGAAAATAGACATAGTTGTTTATTAAAATAAACTCAAAATGAACTTAATACTGTTTTAAGAGTAATAGCAAAATTATTTAGAATATCAAAATCAAAAATCTTTACTTCATATAAGATACATATCCACTTACTAGTGTGGCTATCTTGTAAATTTTAAGACTTCTCGTACAACCCCACATCCGAAAACAGTCAAGAAACTCGGTTAGGTTCAAATATCACCTAAGGAAACGCCTACGTCGTAGCATACAATCGTAGCGCTTATGTAGCAAATTACAGTCTACACGTTTGATGTAACGCGTGATATAAATTGTGACAAACAAATAATATATTTTAGAAGAATAATATAAGAAGTACATATCAAGCGTACGTTTCTCGATTAATACAAGGATGAAAGCGTGATGAGACAGGTCAAAAGCATCCATAAATGGCGAGATTAAATGAAAATTGATGTGAGACCAATTTCTAGATATATGTTTAGCTAACCCTAAAAATTGTGATGTTAATATAAATAAATATAATATGAAGAACGATAAAATGTTCTTTGTATGCCAGGAAATAATGGGCTTTTGTAGTCATTATTACCTCTTTGAAGAACGCATAATGGACTATTATATACAGACTTCTTTGTCTCTACTCGAAGTTTATTTACTTTAAGAAGTTATGTATTGTCAAAGTCTGATTTTAATATCCTTATAGAATGATTTTACGTTGAGTAGCTGAGACTAGAGTTGTCATTAAAACTGTCTAGTGTTTTTAATACTACCTTAAAAAATATTTAATTTATTATTGGAACTTTAATAAACAAATGTAATAACATTTTTTTAAACTTTTGTTGAGTTATAATCAATACATGTTTATAAAGCCTTCTACACCGTTTTTGATCAAGAAATAAAACTACAACCAATAATTTCAATATTCTTTCAATACAATACGTACTTATAAACTAGGTCTAATAAATGCCGAAAAATAATTGGATTAAACTTCAATTTCTGTAGAATCTTTTATGTTCATACAATCATGGTCTTTGTTTATACCTTTTCAATTGGTTATGTTGGGTTGTGAGGCGTACTAATCCCCGACTAGCTGCGTTGAGTCAACCGTACACTACGTATTCCAAACTCAAGGGTAGTTAGTTGAAGAGTCGACTCTTGGTTTTTTCATTATTAATATAATATGTATAATGCTTATTTTAAATAGCGAGTATTTTGTATCAATTTCCTGCACGGACCAAAAATACATACGGACTGCGATCTGCTATGGAAATAGGTATCTTAGAGTTTTATAACATATTATTTCGCCAGTGTAACTATTTATACGATAAATGACTATTAGATGTCTATTACTAAGTAAATAATTGTCAGTGTTTGAGTTATTAGTGTACTTATACTATTAAAATACTATATTTTCTTTTTTCTATAAATGAAGTTCGTCTAAATAAACCTTGATGTTAAATATAAAAATGTCTGCAGAAGTCAATTCAAGCGCATAGCAGGTAACGAAGCAGGTGGGTTTTCAAATGGTAAAAACACCGCCACTCATGAACAACCGCGCCACAGATTGCGCAATGGTTGTGTTGCCGGCTATTTACGCTGATTAAGCGGCCCGTGGTATCACTTCGAACATATGCTTCACATGGCTCTCCCACGGGTATAACAGTATTAAGCCACTACCCCAGCCACTGTCAAGCCCTTCTTGAGACTGAATAAGTTATAAATTAAATTATAATTGTCAAGACTGAGATTCGTACCCGAAACACTTTTAAAACCATTAAGCTACGAGGCTCTCAACAGTTACAGGGATCCAATATAGCTAAAGCATTATCCAAGCTTCGGAAAGCTTGGATAGTTTTCTATTTGTACAATAATTATAATATCTGTGTTTTTCTCCAGCTCTTAGTCTATATGAACAAGAACAGAAAGCAAACTATGAAAAGCGGAGTCAGCTGCAAACGTGAGTGTTTTATATATCGCTTATATTATTTTTCCATCACGCGCTATTCTTTTCGACGCCTGAATATTGTCATGCGAACTAGTTTCATACATTTTGCAGATCAAAGATATTCCGAGCTAGGAATATTGTCATTTGACTACAAAGATATTTGATAGCTCTCTTTTTAGTGGCATTTGAGAGGGCTCGTTCGTTTGTTGTTTTGCTTCGATTTTTAAATAAAACCAAAATGTCAATGTACTTCAAGTATCTGTGGAAGTGAATTTTCTGTAAAAAATTAAAGCTATCTTTATTTAAAGAAAAAAGTTTTTATTGAATAATAGACAACTGAGTAGGCGAGTCTCCTTGATGGTATGAAATTACTACAGTTTATTGTCAACTGTGTGTAATTCGTATTTTGGTAGTTTTGTCGGGGTTTTTCGCTGCTTAGCGGTGAAATAAAACAGGTATCCAGTATTCATACTTACTGAGCGAAATAAAGTACAAGTTTCACACTGGTACTAACTATTTTTATAATATATTAAGTAATTAATATGTTGACGACTCGGTGTTTCGAATGTATCAAGAAACGTCAAAAGTGACAGGGACATTGGTCAAAGAGCGTTATTCTACACGTTTCTTCACTCTGACACAATACCGTGCTCTTTTGTGCGTGAGAAGGCACGGATAATAATCCATTTGCATCGCGCTTCACAGAACGCGCTCGGTGAAGTGTCTCTCTTTAATTATTGAAATTGGATGTGCTGATTATAATAACGTACCTATTTTGTGTCATCATGTGTCATCAAATATTATTATCCTTAAAAAAAGTGGTATTAATTCTACCCGACAACATACGACGGCTCGACATTTAAAGATGATTTGCAAAGGTAATGGTAATGGGCTAGGTCCTTCTATAACTTTATTATACCTTATTAATTGAAAAATACTCAAAAAAATTTCGCTATACTAACATCAAGTGAAAAAATATCTTTATTATTAAAATACCTGAATAATCATTGAGATTAAAATTGGTGTACATTTATTTTGTAGAGAAATATTTCCAGTACTGTCATGATATATAACAAATCTAACAGTGGCATTTCTTATACAAAAAAATTTAATACAAAGTACATATTACAACCTTAATCCAGAAAAATATGAGGTTTGTACAATAAAGTTTTATTGGTAGTAGTAAAAATGTATATTCGAAACTTGAATGGTTTTATGTAACTTTTCTCTTGTTTACCGATGTTTTATTGTCAATCAAATTAACAAATAAAATTGCTGTCTGCTAGATTTGTGCGATATATTTAAAACTATGTCTGAGCCACAGATTAAAGTCTGAATAGGAGGGAAAACAATCTCATTATTAATTTAGATCATTAACAATGTTCTTATTAATAAATTTATTATAGTTTAAGCGCATAGTTTTGCGCATAACAACTGACGCTGTAAGACTTTCCGCACAAATATTTAACATTCTTCCATCGATAAATAATTTAAACTTCAGCAAAACTTACGCTGGTATTCGTTATAATTGTCTTAACAACTTTAATTTAATAAGATTTTGAATAAATGAAGATAAACGCAGATTAAATTTACGACATATACTAAAGCACTAATTATCAGATATCTGTTCCGGTTGCCGTCATAAAATATTGGAACCCCTTACAAATGTGCCCACAATAAAATAGCTAAATTGGGCAAAGTCTAATTTTGAATTCTGTCCCGGCTCTGCCCCATAAAGACGTGTACAGACGGTAACTCCAGGGCTGGCAAAATATCGTTTACATACTTTAATTACATATTTTGTAAAATTAGAATTCTACATTAAATGAACGAAATATAGACATTCTTATAATAAATCAAAATTTGTAGTATAGCTTATCATTTGAACTTAATGTATTTATAATAACGTAATTTTTTAAATCATTATTATTTGATTAAATGTTTTTTATTATATCAGTATTTAATTTAAAAATAATATATCGAATATAGCGAGCGATAACCCTAGATCAGGGGAAACAGTAAGTATTAAGCATTTTATGAATTTTGCCTGGTATAGGCTTTATTTGGCCAGATGGTGCCTTATTAAATTTTAGACAGCTGTTAAGTAACATGTGATAATCTAGGATTATGAATATTCGTTCCTCTTTATGGAAATTATTTACATTCATATTATTAACAGCACATATATTATAATTCCATTTAGAAGTAGTTTGATAAATAATTTGTTATGATATTACAGCATAGCAGTGACATTGTGAAAGCCTTCAAATTAGATGGTATTAGAGCAATTTTCTTGGTAAAAATGAAAATTCATTCATTCTTGATGAAATACAAGGTAGATGCGAAACAGTATAAAATAAATACATTAAAAGACTAAGGGCTGAAAACTGTACTGCAGTGCTTAGGTTATGTTGTCAGTGAAATAGAGTATCGCCAGCGTTTGAAAACTCAGCGTAAAACGGTTCTTTTACTGTGTTTCGCAGAGTAAGTGAGGATATAGAAGGCTCTTAAATGTACCGCTTAAGCGTATACCCATAAACACCCGGCAACACAACCAATGCGCAGACTTTGGCGTGATTATTCATGGGCGGCGGGGTTCTCTTACCAAATAGGAGACCCACCTAATCCCTTGTCCGCTATAAAAAATCGTCAGAATACTCACTCACTCAGCAAAACAGTAATAGATTTTAATCACTCTAAACGAACTGGTACAACTAATACGTCAGTATAAGCTTAAGCGTTGCTCTCCCACAATGGGGACAGTGTTAAAATACGCGCCTAGATATTGTCAATCTTTTTAAAAAACGAATACAATTTATAAATTAATTTCAACGATACCGGAAATGAAACACGGTGAGGAACAAGTACGTTCGGCTATCAATATCTTCATATTTCTCTTTGTACCGCTCTCTGTACCGCAAAATAAAAGTAATTTACAACAGTAGAAGCTGGAAACGCATTTGTAGTAAATGTAGTAATAATAGTAAAATAATATTGTAGTAAATTTAAGTATACAGTTGAATGTCTTGTATCTATCCTATTGTTAAACTATCAGCATCACAGTCTTTAATTCCGAAATATCTTCAAAGGATAGCTTTCTCTTTTGTACTGCAAGCTATTGTATTCATATGTTCGTATATACAAAGAGAATTCCTCTATAAGCATGGGAGACTCTAGATTCAGGTTACCTATTTTTATCTTTTATATATTTTACAGTTATACAAGGAAATAACTTTTTATTTTTTATTCATATTCAAATTAAATATTTTATTACATTTGTATATCTAATAATGTTTATCGTCTGGAAATATTTCGTAACAACAATAAATTACAATTTAATATTTCATATTAATAAAATAATTATTAATAAAATAAAATAATTCAATTTAATATTTAGAACTTTCTAAGTTGAGTGCTGGGAAATATACGTATTTTTATAAATAAACTTTTTTTATAATTAATCCTTAATGTTGTCAATAAATAAAATCTTTGGGTTTGATAGTAGCCACTGAATTTAGTTCTTAATTATTTCAGACACAATTTTCTTCTAAGCAGCGTCAACATTGAATACCTTCGAAGTTTTTCCATTCCAAAGGTAACTGTATATCACAATTTTATAGCGGTACCTATAAAGACCCGTTCATAAAGTTGACATTTTATGAGGCAAATCCCTGATTTAAATACTTGATCTGAAAATCTTGGGCCAATATGTTAATATATCTTTTTAGCACCAAGTTCTTAGCTTATCTCGGTCGCTTTGTGAGTTCATCAGGAATTTCTATTTCGGCCTTTGTGTGCGTGAATTTAAGGTAACATAGAATTTACATTGATACTTGATATCATAAAGTCAGCTTAAACTATGTTGAATTCACTCAATTATGTTACATATAATTACCACATTTATCAAATTTAATAGTGGGCCACTTTAAAATTGTATCGGTATACTTCTGATAGGAATATAGATTTCCTAACAACGGATATAGAAAGGGAGGTAGTTACACTGCAATTCGCGTTTTGTTTGTGATACAGTTTTTACACAGTTTAAGCGGTAGTTGGGCATTTAATCTTATTCACTTAACAAAACACAGTACAAAAATTATTTTACGCTGATATTCTGTGTGCCCGTAGTATCACTTCGGCTTTTTTTTATCAATACTTGCTACAGCGCAAGTTTCTAATGGAGAAGACAGCGTTAAAACAGTGACCTGGCTACGGTCAAGACTCTCTAAAGACCAAATACCATTTATAAACACCAATCCGACCGGAAATCGAATCCGGTATCCAATAAGTCACGGGTCTGAAAACTTTTTATGGTCAAAGTATATCCAGGAAAAGGTAAATTTTATGTAGTTATGAATCATATAATATATCTGTTTCTTACCCTTACTTAAACACCAATTAACGATGAAGGTACTCAAGTATGCCGTGGTACATATTTTGCAGATCACTTCAGTGCGTTAAGGTAGCTAGCAAGATCATTCGGCCATAAGCTATTAAATATAAATGATTAAACAAAATCAAAGCAAGAACTCAATAAACTGTATCCATTAGTGTTGCCCAAATGCAAGACTAAGCTTAGTCTTGATCTTGCACCAATACATCTGGTCTTGGTCTTGGTATTACGTACCCAGTCTTGGTCTTGGTCTTGCAGCAAGAGTCTTGCAAATCTTACAATTACCCATTAGACTATTGCTATTCATTAAAGTTTACTTCAGATCTTAGAAGATTTACAAATAAAAGAATTAAAAAAGATTTAAAACCAAAAAATCACTGCCAAATAAAAGGCGCAAGGCGCAAGAGTCTTGCAGGTTTAGTTTTGTTCTTGCTAAAATTAGGCGGTCTTGTTTTGGTCTTGCACCAAGACTGAATTTGGGCAACAGCAGTATCCATACACATGAGAGCCTCTAAAATGTCAGAATTGGATATATCTATAATTGAATCTTCGAATTAAACAACTGTAAACAATATTGAAATTGTAATAGTTTTCCGAGGAACTTAGTTAATTGAAATAATACACCCCTTTATGGTATCAATTAACAAGTCCGGGCAAACTAATTGGTGTACAACGTACTTCACAAACAGATCACCTTACAAAGTTACTTAAACAAGTCATAACTATTTAGTGCTTAAGTTTAATTTGTAATAAATGTATTTTTTAAATGTAAAGGTGAGTAAAAAAATATTACAAAACATCTGTTAGATTTTTATTGGAGTACAAAGTTTTATATCTTACATACAAACTTTGCTAAAATCTTCTATTAGTGTCCTAACTCAATTGTGTGACAATGGATTTATATGTTTTAAATTAAGCAAGAATTACAAGTAAGAGTTACCTTTGTTAAGGAGATAGAACATAATTGCTTATATTCACTGAAGTAGAGTAGAGAAATTAATAGGAATTTAGAATACTTAGTACTTTATAGAATTGTTTTTATAAACCAAAGTAACCAATTGCAAAACATTCTTTTTAAAAATTGAAAACTTGGATATGTAAATTATAATGTATTAATTTGAAAATAAAAACTATTTGAATTCATTTCTTAAATAAAGAACATAATTATATATTACTCACCACCAATCCCGAACAAACTAGATTTATAACAAAAAAATCCTTGTAATATCGATTTTATTTCAGGCCATAGACACACACATGGACACAGACACGTCAAACTAATAAAATACCTATCTTGCATTGCGTGTAAATAGAAATAAAGCTTTGACTCTTGGAAGCTTCATATAAAAGTGCCACGAAGTTCAAAATGTTTTATAAAATTGGTTTATCCATTCCGATATTTGAATCACAAAGCTGGAGTTTTCAGAATTTGAATCTATAAACAATATTTAGCACAATAAGAATGGATATGTTTCGTGTTCGTTCTATTTTGAGTGAGAATTTCTTTGAATTCAATTGTTTTCCTTCAGGAAATACATTTTTGTAACATAGAAATTGTATATTATTACTAATAGTTTGCACGAATTAATTATGTACGACCAACTTAGGTTATGATCGTTTAAACCGTCTGTGACCGCTCACAATAATTTTAATTGTCTAATTGTGACAACCTTTAGGTCAGTTCAACATGTGGTAGGTAGTGTCGTAAATAAGAAATAGTAGTTATTACATATTTAAGCGTCAATATTTTTTTTGTTTTTTATGGTATAGCGGACAACGAAACAGGTAGGTCTCGTATGTCGTAAGAGAATACCGCACATGGATAACTTTTTTCCGAACATTGGATGTGTTGCCGGCTTTTTACGCCACTTAAGCAGCATTTTTCTTCCAATATCCTCACTCACTCAGCGAAACACAATAGAGGTACCGTTTCAAGTACAACTACTATTTCACGCTGAGCTGTAAGACCTGTGTATAACTTCGAACGAGCCGGCCTATTCAGTGCGATAGCATATGTTTCAGCATGGTTCTCCTATGGCTCGAAATATTAGTTAATTTTTTTAAATATAAAAAAAATCACGTTTACTATAAATTAAACTCGTTTGCGCCTAGTTAGACTGAATTTTGAAAATACTATTTATTTACAGCATTTTATCGATAATAAAACTATTACAGAACTAAGAGTAATTTTTTCAGTAGCAGTCAGTTGTAAGGGAACATGTGAAAAACGTAGAACCTGCGAAGAAATAGAGTCGCCTTCAATAGAAAGTAGTCTTCAGTGGAGTGCTTTTGAGTTCCAAGTTTTATTTGTTGACTTCACATCACTCGAAGATGGGTCAAAATTGTATGACTTCCTTTGAACACAGTGTATATATTTGCAGTGAAATAATATCAATAAATATATTACCTAATGGTAAAATATATATTTTGTGTTTATGGGATAGCATCTCCCCTCTGATTTGGGAAGAAAGCCTCGTTATCCATGGAAAATAGTTTCGCAAACCTCGCTTTGGTTCCATCGTTGGAGTTTTTTCGCCAATTAAACAGCAAGCAAAACTCAGTAAATATTTTTCTATGCTGATATTAAGAGATCAATAAATTGAAAAATAACGAAATCCTTAGAAATAATACAGCAGAGAATTATAAAGTAATATTTTATAGGTATATTTGATAATTACAAAATATTTATTGAGATATGGTTAAAGGCATTTTAGTGTTTTAATTTCTACTTTCACTTGCTTTGAATTAAAGTTTTATTTTTTTTAAACTCTGAAAAACTAAGTGATATTTTAAACATTCCTTTGTTTTGATTTGTCATTACATTGATATATTCAACCTTACCTAGTTATTTGGCATTTATTATTATGTTTACGGTCGCTTTGTTTTTAATTTAGAGCACATTATAATGAACAATTTATTGTATAGTTAGTTAAAATTTATTTTGGCTTCAATTTTATACAGTATTTAGCAAAGAGAAACATTTAACATATTTAAATTTACCAAGTGCACAAAAAAGTATTCCAAAAATACAAAGCCTACAAAAAGACTCCTGTTTACAGACTCCTAAGATGGAATGAGATGTATAAAAGTCAAGAAGGTATTGTATTAAAAGTATTGTTAATTTTTTAACAACTATTACGTGAAGGTGCTACATCCAACTTCACGCTAAAAATGAACTAATGGAAAAGTGTGATACGTTCGCGCAAACATCGATTAATTCTGTTCTCGAGTCGAACCCTTTCAGCGTCGAGTGAAAAAGTTTCATATACAAATGTTACGTTCGTATACAAAATGAATTTTATAAAACCGCGCGCCAGTATTGCCATTTTCTTCAATAGCACACTGAATGCTTCCGCGTCTCTGGGATTTGATACTCGATAACTTCACACAGGATTTTCATATATGAATGACAAATAGTACGAAAACATTTTATGTCAGTTTCGGTATGAGTCCACTGTTTAAGTTCATTTAAATGTAAATATGATAATGATTTTACATTAAATTCTATGTTTTGGTTTTTTGTATTTTATGTACACAATTTATTTTCTCATCAACTCGTTTACAATTAAATGAAAATATTTATATAATATAATTAGTACTAGATGACATCGGAAAATGTTGTTTTGCCATATTAATTATTAAAGTTCTAATGTAGCTATTAAAGAGGAAAATAAAAAAAAATTAGGACTAAGCATAAAAAATAAAAATGTTGAATAAGAAAAGAATGAGTTAGGTCACACTTGACAGTGGTAGTGATGAAAAATAGATGTTGATCAACTATCAGACCTGTGCACACAAAATTTCCTAAAATTGGAGTCATTTTTGATGAAGTTGGCAAACACAATGATACGAAGAATGTATTTCTAATATAATTAAGTTGATTTATTTAAATGAAATATTAAATTTAAGCTTAATAAATTATGTATTATGACAAAACGAAGCACTCAAATAATAATTCAACCTTTTGTCGTTCCAATTAAAAGGATCCTTTGTGCCTTTGTGGATAACGGTACATCTGAAATTATTATCCCATGTCTACGCCTGAAATAATATTTACTAAGAGTCTGCACCTCATCAGAAGGTACGTCAAATTGCCATGATAAAAGATCAGCCATAATGTTGTTCTCGATAACACCATCGTATTCGTAGCATCGTAGACAGCTTTTCGTAGCAATGTGGTATAAAAACGTAGCAATTCGTAGAGTTAGTACAACGTTGTGTTAACGACTTTATAGGCAAGATAAGCAAATAAGGTGGACAGACGACCTTATAAAGATCGCCCGAAGACACTGGAAGCAGGTCGCCTCCGACAGGTATTCAAGGAAATCCAAGGGTGAGGCCTGCGTCCACCAGTAGACCTCTTACGGCTGAAATTATGAAGCGGTATCATTTCAAGGGGCTTCTATATCCACACTTATTCAGCAAAACATAGTACAAGTACTATTTTACGCTGGTATTCTGTGAGCCCGTGGTCAGTTCGAACGAGCCGACCGAATCAGTGCGTCAGCATTTGTTTCAGCATTAAGCATGTAATAAGGCTCTATGCTATTTGTACATAATAATTTCATTACTTAGAGCAAATCTGTAGACTTCACCGAGTAACCTCTAATTTGAGAAGTGGCACGCTCAAATGCGTCTCCCTTTTATTTTCGGATAAACCTAATTTTGTGCTTTGTTGACTTCCTGTGTTATAATATTTTCATTCCGATTTCCAGGGAGTGCGCTTGTCAGATAAGAGCACTTGTTAAAAACTACCTTTTGAAGACAGGATGCTGTGTTTAGAAGTGAATTGAATTCCGTGAGTGTTTTCGTATAATACATAACGATGTATCTTTGTCTGAAATTTAATGTTTTTAATAAAATATAATGACCAAGCCAATAATAGATATTTTTATAATGTTATTATATGTTTTTTTATTATAATTTTCAACTAAAAATACCTATTATTTAATGATCAAAAATATATCCGAGGCTGAACTGAGTCAACAGCTTTTTTCCCTGTCCGTTTGAGTCCCATATTGAAAAAAATAATTATCTGCATATATTATATTATACATTATATTAGTTTTATTCTAGTACAATAATATAGATTGGCGTATAAATAATAAAAGCAACGTAATACAATATTGTATACCCAGACTGAATAAAAGTATTCGTCCCGATAATGTCATGGATCTAAGTCTAAGTTATTCCATTTGAGTTTTAGCTTAGGATTAAAACTTATTCAAAGTTAGAGGACGGTGTTACTACTATAAAAGATGTTGTATAAAGTACCTATACGACGTCGATTTTTTTGTAAACATGAAGGTAACTTAGAAATAATATAAAATGTTATATTTTTAGCAACGTGAGAATACTTTTTTATTCTGTAGAGGACAACGGAGCAGATGGTCTCCTATATGGTAAGAGAAGACCATCGCCCATGGACAACCGCCCCACAGTCTGCGCATTGGTGGAGTTGCCGGTTGAAACACAGAAGAAGTACCTACCGTGTCAAGCACAACTACCATTCCACATTGAGTATTCGATGACCCCGTGGTATCAATTTGGACGAGCCAGCCCAATTAGTGCGTCAGCATATGCTTCAGCATGACTCTCCCATAGGTGCGAAAGTAATAAGCAACTCGCCCGGCCACTGTCAAGAACTGCCAGAGACCGAATAATTTATTAATTAAATTATAGTTGTCCGGAACGGAATTCGAACCCGATACCTCTCGCTTTACGTTACACTTTTAAAACCATTAAGCTACGACGCTTTCAGACCTCACTTAGATGAAAAAGCAATTTTAAGATAAGGCTTATTCATAAATTCGTCACGCGTATGATATTCAAAGCACGTAGCTTTGAATTTAATTAATCATTATGCGGTCAGTTAGACCCTAGTCTTGTGAATTTTTTTTATTAAATTCATACTATTTGCATTTTGTTTTAAAAATAATCACACCTACGTGATTTAATAAATCTACCATGAAACGTATCTGGTTCGAATCCCGGTCCAGACAGTTATAATGTAATTAATAATTTATTCGGTCTCTGGAAGAGCTTGACAGTAGCTAGGTGAGTGTCTTAATATTGTAGTACCCGTGGGATAGCCTTGCTGAAACATATGCGGACGCACTAGTTGGGTTGGCTCGTCGGAAATGATACTTTGAAATGTTGCTTTTACTATGTTACGCTGAGTGAGGATATAGGAGGACCTTAAAAATGCAGCTTAAGTTGCATGAAGCCGGCATCACAACCAATACACAGTCTGTGTCGCAATTGTTAAGAGACGACGGTATTTTCTTACCACATAGAAGGCCCATCTGCTCCGTTGTCCGCTATACCATAAAAAAAATTAAAATCAGGTTCAAAATTTGGCTCAAAAAAGCATTTATAAGTGTCTTTACATCCATTTATGTGACATGTTTATTTAACTTATTTGTTTTACTACTATTTACATCTAAAAGCGTTGCTAAGATATACAAAAATAATTATTTAAAAATATATAAGAAATTCTAAAGTTCAGGTTGAGAAAATAATGTTCTTATTGTTTCTCTGAAAATAAAATTTTATTTATTGAGGAGATATAATTACTTAAATTACATTTAAAGTTAGCTAACATATCTATAATAGATATACAATTTATAATCTATATTTATTAATAACACCTAATCCACACAAATTATAAATTAACGCACTTAATTTAAAATGAGTTTTTAACACTACGTTGTAAGATGATATAGGATTCAATATATGACATTTCGATCATACAAAGTGACAACGCTAGACATAATTAAAATTAAGAAATACTAAATTAATTATATATAAATACTTTCCACAGATTAATTCGGCCTATTTATTCCAGACGCGTGTACCGCTAATCTAAATATCGAAATGCTACATTGAAATTCTATGCGAGCGCTCTTCTCTGATTCCATTCGTAATTGTTTTGTTTTCATAATCCTTACTATTGTAATAATTGTATAAAATGTTAACTAATGCAAATTTTTTATAATTAATTATCACTGGTTGGTACTTCGCTACGTATAAAAAGTTCCATGTGACAGGAAATCCCAACTAACAAACTGAGTCGTCATATATTGGATTCATTTGTTACAAAAAATATGATGAATTCTTCATTTATCATATTTTACTACCAACTTTGTATAAACTTCACGTAAACCATCTACTAAATAGCCCAAAATTTTGGTTTGGATAGATAAGCCCGTTTTTAATTTATAAATTTACAACTAAAAGTGACATTGATTTTTATTTACACATATGAATTTAAATACTGAAGAAAATTGTTTATTAGTACTTAGCTTTTGAAAGAGGCTCTATTCATCTGATTAATTTACTTTAACACATAGACAATAACATAGACATATGTACGTAAAATCAAAAAAATATTATATATATATTATATATTATTCTATTGTCTGTATATACAAGAAACTTAGCTTTTAGGTTTTTGTTTTTTTATATAAAACAACTTAATCATTTACACCAATATTAGAATATATATTTAGATAGAATGTAAAATACTGGCTATTTTACCAAATAGTTTAATCAAATGAAATGGTAATTTAAATAAATTTACTGTAGTTTTTCTTAAAATAAAAATACCTTTAACAACAATCATTACGCTAAATTAGACGGCATTAGAACCCATACGTGTCCCCACTAAAACTCGTTCCCCAAAAGATAATTTTGATCACCCCATTACGACCCTATGTCGCCACACGTCTAATGAGTGGTAAAATTTAATAGTTTTCTGCAAACCTAATAGGATACTGTTATCTTTAACTCTAATATTTCCCGCAAAATAACATTACTTGTGTCTATTACGTGGTATTTTTATTTTAATTATAATTATTTTTAACATTTGTTTATTATTGTTAATATCTATATTTTTGAAAAAATATTAAAACATAAAATTTTTTTAGTCAATATCTTACCCGTGTAAGAGCCATGCTGAAGCATATGCTGACTATGATATGCATTAATTGGGCCGGCTCGTCCGAAGAGATACCACGAGTTCACAGAATACTCAGCGTGAAACGGCACTTGTACTGTTTCGCAAAGTGAGGGAGAATATCGGAGGCTCTTTAAAATTCCGCTTAGGCGGTGTAAAAAGCCGCCATCACGACCAATGCGTGGACTAGGGCAAGGTGGTCCATGCGGGGTCGTGTTCTCTCACCATATAGGAAACCTATCTGCTCCATTGTCCGCTATACTTTAAAAAAAAAGAATGATAAATAGACCTTATTTTTTTCTTTACAATAATATAATTAATCAATTATTACTATAAAAGTCAGATTTACTAAAAATAGACATTATTTTAAAAATAATGACTTCCGGTCACTAAGGTAAATTAACAAGGCCGTTTTTGAAAAAAGCTTAGCTTACCGAGTAAACCCTTTCAAATAATAGTTTAATTTATTACTGGACTACTGAAATTACAGTTTAAATAATAGAAGTAGTGATGCCTATCTTAACACCACATATTTGCCACTTCTGTCCCGTCCTCTGCATTCATTTCACAGACAGAAGGTGATAAAATAAATAAATAACGTTCCACTGAAATTTATCTAACAAAAACTCCTGTGCCTTAGAAGATGCTTTCAGGGCACAGAGTACGCTAAAAACACAAATATCTGTTGTAGTTTGGTATAAAATACTTTAAGTTTAAGATAGAAAAAGAAACAAATTTAAATTAGTAATAATAGATTTCTAAAAGTTTTAGTAACAATGATCGCATAAAATTGGTCCATTCGTTCAGATTCTAAAGTTTAGAAGTATCTTTGCCACAAACTGACATTAAAAGTAACAGATTGTTTTTATATAGGGGGTTAAAAAAATTTAGATCAATACTTGTGGATACTCTTCTTTAAAGATGTAATCATATTTAATCAAAGTAAAATATATATATTTCACTTAATATAACATAGCATCTCAAGAAAGTCTTAATAATCTATGTGACAAACTATTACCGAACATTCCTAGATATAGTAGTCAAGTCAATGACAGTCAATTGTAAATTACTATGAAACTAGTATTAACGTTGAAATCCGACAAGCGACAGTTCAAAAGCGACATTTCGTAATGACAGTAGTATATATTCCGGGTGGTAAATTTGAAAGATATTATGAAATTAGTTTATTTTAAACATAATTTGTTTATTTTTACATTTTTCTGTTATTCCAAATTTTTTTTCTTGTATTGGGGCGCTGAAAATTGGCATCCTATAACTTGTGGCGGGTTATACACCTAAGCACTGCCTCTTGCTTTTAAACTTACCACTCTCATTTTTTATGCTATAGCGGAAAATCGAGCAGTTTGACAACCGGAAAACCGCAGTCCATAGACAGCTGCCCCGCAGTTCTGCTTTGGTTTTGTTGCAGGCTTTTTATGCCTACTAATTCTAAATATTTTAATATTGTTTTTTATTGTATAGGAAATTTTAAATATAGTATTCTAACTGTGATTACTAAATAGTATCTCTGGATGAAGTTATTCTATGTCACCGAATAACGTACATTGTCGTGCACGTATCTGCCCCCTGGCGGCCATCTGTTGCCAGCTGCGTGACATTTTCGGTGACATACCGTATCATACTACACTACTATTTGCCATAATCCACTAATAACTTTAATGATTCGCATTACTAACTTTGATTTAATATTGCACTTTTATTCTATACACAATTGTTTCATTGTCACTGTAAAAAAATCGTATTTAGTAATGTTTACTGCCAAGGTGTCATGAGTACCGGGTTTAAAGTCCGGTGTGAATATTATTTATATATCTATTTGTTCTTTCGAAGGGCTTGAAAGTAGAATTTCTCTGTATTATAGAGATTACACTGGTATTTAAGTTACAGGCTCATCGGGATATTACATTCTAAGCAGTGAAAAAGCCGGTACAACAAAAGCGTGGATTGTAGCGCAGTTGTCCATGGGGCATATTCGCGAACCATCAAGGAGATTCGGGCACTGAAG
The DNA here is from genome assembly GCA_018230265.1 of Delias oraia. Classification (NCBI taxonomy): domain Eukaryota; kingdom Metazoa; phylum Arthropoda; class Insecta; order Lepidoptera; family Pieridae; genus Delias; species Delias oraia. Next base: position 19,670 of record DWCF01000461.1, read on the forward strand.
GAAATACACCATGATCATTATAAGCAATAAAAAATAATAGTCTCAGTCTCATATTAATGCTTATATTTGTGTTAAAATAATAGATATGTGTTTTGGTAAATAAAGGGACGGTATGGGTAGGTTTTTTGTTCAGGGGCATTGAATGGCGGTCCTTGTAACAGTCAGAGCGTGAATCCCGATAAGCCCTGTGACGAGCATTGTCGCTAAACAAAGCACTAGATTATACCATGGCACAATTGTATAGGGTACGAATGTAGGTTAATAAAGGTTAATGAAATTAATTGTATTGAATTTACAATGAAACACATATAATAATTTATGAGATCTTTTAACGAGAATCTATTAAATATCTTAGATTATTTATTCAATATGTATTACTGCTTATTTACGAAATGATTGGCACTCTCTTATGTGAATAGGAAACAACCATTGATTGAAAGATATATTTCAATAAATAATGTATTTAAAGTTTTTTCTCGCTTAAAAATGATGTCTAATGTGGTTATAAAATACATTTGTTTATATATTTGTTTTATTAGACATTCAATCATATCATTTAACATATTATATTTCAATAATATTAGATCATACCTTATAATTACAATCAAATATTCAGTAAATTATCTCTCATCTAAATTTCCATAATATTGTTTATGAAATGACAAGGACTTATTAAGTGGCGTAATTAAAATTTAATAGAAAATTCTGGTACGCGCTGTTACAGCCAATTCTAACACTGATTTGCATAGACAATAAGCACGCGCTGTCCAATTCCATCTAAATTATAGCAGTTTGGTTTTATGTTTTACATTTATGTAATAACTCAGATAAAGTATTAGATAAATACCGAAGTTCTGTATTTTCACATAATTTTCAAATTTAGAGGCAAACGAACAGGAGACTCATGTAAGACAAGCGGTTCTCCGCCCATGGACACACCCAACCGTGTAGAGTCACGGGTGCGGCGTTTTACGCTCTTTTTTTGAAGGTACTACTTGAATTTGATTAGAAATACCTCTGCTGGTAGCAGATTCCATAGAGCGGTAGTGCGCGGCACTAAATACTTTAAAAACCGCTCAGTTGTCGAACGAGAATTGTGTAGGTGATCCGGATAGAACTTTGTATTCTGCATCAAACTTCGATGATGAAATTAAGGTACAGATATTTATCCAAGATATTTTTCCCGTGATAAATAAAAGAGCTTTGTAGCATAATGGTTTTATAAGTGTACCATAAAGCGAGAAGTATCGTGTTCGAATCCCTATATATATAATTATAATTTAATTTATAATTTATTCCGTCTCTGAAAGGACTTGAGAGTGGCCGGGCGAGTGTCTTTATACTGTCACACTCGTGAGAGAACTATGACGCACTAATTGGTCCAGCTCGTCCGAAGTTATACCACGGGCTCACAGAATACTAATCGTGAAACGATACTTGTACTGTGTTTTGCAGAGTGAGTGTGGATATCGGAGGTTCTTAAAAATGTCGCTGAATTGGCGTAAAAAGCCGACAACACATTCAATTTGCGGATTGTGGCGCGGTTGTTCATGGGCGGCGGTATTCTCTTACCATTTAAGAGACCCACCTGCTCCGTTGTCTGCTATACTATAAAAAAAGATACTAAAGGAACCAACACCTCTACGCAACGCCAGAGTCAAGCTGATCGGTAACAACCATCGTCCCTACTTTTTTCAACATCATGGTTTGATATGAGAAATATATCTACCATTTACTTACCTTAGTCTATTTTGGCCGTTAATTCCACCAATATGGGTAAAACGGCTCTCTATACAACCATATAGACTGCATAAGCTAACTAAGATTACAAATTCCATGAACCTCCCACAAGTTAATTGCGCCATGTTCCGAAGTTCCACCTCGGCTGGGACAACAATCTGTCGCATTTAATTAACTATATTCTGACGTAAGCACGACCTGAATCAATGAGTTTACTTTAAGACTTGTTTAATATTAACCGCTTGGATTGCATCGTTGGATGTACCTTCAATGTGTAAGGGTGATAGGTTAGGTTTATTCTTGAGATACTTTGTTTCAGTGTTTTTTTATATAGTATAACAGGCAACGGAGATAATAGATTCAAATTGAATTTTTTAATTTTTCTCACATATGTGTGTAATGTAAAATCAGTAATGTCAATGTGACACATATTTTCGTAACTATTTGACTAAATATTTTTGGTACATGGGGTCGAACCAGAAGCGAGTCGATTGTAAGTAACCCATATTTTAGATACATATCTGAACGATTTTGATGAAGTCTTATATTTTAGTTTAATTTAAAATAGTTTATTTTTATTCTACAAACAAACAGTGTCTTAATATTGACTCACCGATGGGACATCCATGCTGAAGCATATGATAATGCATAAATTGGGCCGGCTCGTCCGAAATGACGCCCCGGGCTTACAGAATACACAGCGTGAAACGGTATTTGTACTGTTTCGCTGAGTGTGTAAGGATATCGAAAGTGATTAAGTGGCGTAAAAAGCCGGCAACACAACTAAAGCGCAGTCTGTGGCGCGGTTGTCCATGGGCGGCGGTGTTCTCTTACCATATAGGAGACCGCCATACTCCGTTGTCGGATATACCATAAATAAATGTGTACACCAGTCAATTGTACCAAAGCTTTGTTTCCATTATGGCCTTATATGTAATGAAAATAAATTTTTTGAGTAATTTTTGTATAAATTTACTTAATTTTCTTTAGTAAAATTCTCTCTATCGCTCAGCAATAGAGAGCAATAGAGCGTTGCAATATAGCCGTAATCATATAACGAAAGAGAAAATGAAAGGCGATTGATTGATAAACGCACGACAAAGCCAGTCCATTACAAAGCTAACGCAAATCGTATGTTACTATAGAGATGTCCTTATTCCTTATATAGCTTAAGAGTTAATAGGAATAATATTAAAGGTTCTCTTAGTAAAATATTATTATATCGGCCAGCCGATTTACGAAAGATATTTTTTTTACTTAAAGTAAACTTACTTGCTTACTTAAAGTAAAGATTAAAAATCTTAACAATGTTGAAGGATTATATTTTTGGGTTTTTATCCGTAATCAATAAATTAATGTTCTGAACTACATAAAAGCATATATTTTCTAATTAAACTAAATTTATAGTATTTAGAGTTTTTAAATTTAACTAATTTAGATTAGAGTTTATTATCGACTTCATTATTAAAGGAAAAATATAGTGTGATGAAAAAACTCAGTGTTTTTAAATATGTTTTTAAGCCTGTCTCCTAAACTATAGATCGTACTTTTCTTCTATCGATAGTTTGTGATATATGACGTGTATTAACCCAATATGAGGTATTAAATAGGGGTATTACGATCCGGCGACAAAGAAAAGTGGTCGGATAAAAGAACCGAAATATTACGTACTTCGGATAGTAATTTATTGGAAATTGCTCACTGCCTTCAAAATAACTTCTCACTTATGTTGTCTGTGGTGATTTAATCATAAAATGAAAGTCACACATATATTCGTTATACTTTTTATAATTTATGCCCATGGAAATCGAAATCGCTCTCTGTTCTGAATAGATAATAATTTATCGACAATAGACAATAAATTAACAAGATAATAATATAACGAAGCTACATTTTTTTAGTAAATTGATTATATGTATACCGTATACTCAATACCATCTAGACACTAAACTTATCTTGATTTTTTACACAACGGAGCTGGTGGGTCTCCTTTATGGTACGAGAACACCGCCGCCCACGAACAACTGCGCCACAGTACGCAAATTAGTTGTGTGCATTAAGCGGCATTTTAAACGTCAATATGCTCACTCACTTAGCGAAACAAAGTAGAAGTACCGTTTCAATTACAACTACCATTTCACGCTAAGTATTCTGTGAGCCCCTGACGGACTTCGGACGAAACGGCCCAACTAGTGCGTTAGCTTGGCTCTCTCACGAGTGCTCAGTTGCCCGGACTGTTGACAGTTGGTCAAGCTCTTCCTGAGACTGAATAAATTATAACTGTCCGGACCGAGATTCTAACCCGATACCTCTCGCTTCTTGGCAGACTTATAAAACCATTTAGCTACGAGTCTTACAAAATCAGATGAAGTTTGATATAGAATATGGATACTATATTAGCTTAATACGGTTTTGAGAGATATTTGAACATAAAAATGCCATTATTATATACAACAAGGCAAGGGGAATGTAAACCAAATTTATTTTCATTGGCTATACAGCCGAATATACATTCGGCTCTTCGCTAAACCTAAATTAGTTCGCTGGAGAAAACTTTTGTTTACTTAATAGATACTGTATTTTATCTGTTTCTTTTTAATTCAATTTTCGTATATCTAATTAAACTAACCCAATGTTGAACGTAATAAATCTACATACTATTATAGTGATTAAGAACTTCATATTAGAACAATGATGCTGTAGATATCGGGTTTGATTCTCAGTCTATATAGAATTTCTATATGAGAATTTGACAGTAACTTGGTAATCGTCTTAAATCATTACATTCAGCATTGCTCTCTACAGAATAATTTGGTGTGTTTTAAATAATTTTAACCAATAAAAACAAGATTTTTCTGTATACTATAATTAATAAAATAATATATAAAAGAAAAAGGTAATCAAAGTCTATACCAAAAAGGCCGGCAACGCAACCGTGGCCTTGCAAGTATTGAAGGCGTCCGTGGGCGGAGGCCTGCTTATCTTAAGGGAGACTGCTGCTAGTTTGCCAAAATTTTCTTAAAAAAATATGGGTCTATATAACTGCAATGTCTCTATAAACGGTTTTAGACTCATAGATCCAAAATCTCCATTGCTTAAAGAACGAAAATAGTATAGTTATAAACACTTAAAGATATATTTTCAATAATTTCCTAAGACACACATATAAGAATTGTGTATACAACCTGAAAAAATTCAATTTCCTCAACTAAGGAAAAACCTATTTCCTAATCCGAAAAATACTGCGAAGGCACATAATCTCTTTGTAGAAACTATTTCAGTGAAAAACCTCGTTTCAGCTTAATCCTGCGTATAAGGAACTTTTATATTCACCACTCGGTCTGCTTTAGTTTCACTGAACTTTCATTGAATTGATGTTACGTCTGTTTAGCATTCAGAAAACTATAAAAAAACACAAGAAAAAATGAGTCATAAATATTAAAATATAAAAGCAGTTACATTATGGTTTAAAAACTGATCATTTCCTTTATAAAAATCCCTTCTGCCTTTAATAATCTTGTTACTATGAAACTCTAGGACCTAGGTAGTGGGTTCTATTCCCAGTTTGTATGGAACATATAAATTGTACTCATATATGGTGTTAACATTATCTCCTTATGTGATAGACACGCTGAAGTATATAATATCCCACTAATTGGACCTGCTCGTCCCGATATTTCAGGTTCACAGAATACCAGCGAGAAATAGTGTTTTTATTGCATTTCACTAAGTTAAGAGACCTTCTTACTTAAGTAGTGTAAATAGCCGGCGACACAACCAAAACGTTTGTGACTGAATTAAGTGATACAATTAAAAAATTACACTATATCGCCATCTGTTAGAATCTTATCGAACTAACAAAAAATCATGACTCTTTTTTTTATTCTATAGCGGACAACGGAGCAGGTAGCTCTTCTTTTGGTAAAACACCACCGCAGCCCATGAACGCCACGGTACGCCATTGGTTGTGTAGCCGGCATTTTACGCCGCTTAAACGTCACTTTTTAAGGGCATCCGATATCCTCACTCACTCAGCGAAACGCAGTACAAGTAACGTTTCACTCAGAGTATTCTGTGAGCCCATGGTATCACTTCGGACGAGCTGCCCCATTTAGTGCGTCGGCATATGCTTCAGCATGGCTCTCACACGCACTTGGTTAATATTGCCATTATAAATTTCCATAAAAACTATTCTATTTATCGAATTGAATGAAAATGCATACAGTTTGTAGCTCTATTAGAATCAGTTTTTGTATTGTAAGAGCCATTTTGGACATACAATGTGACACGTAATTTAAATATTTATACATATTTTAATATTTATAAACATCGAATCACCATTTTATAATTTCATCATTAATTATTATTTAAAATATAATATATCGCACACCGTGAAAAGCTTTCAAAGCTATTTTATTCGCTGAAAATGTTATATTAATTGAAAACATGTATTCAAATGCCATAATTTATTCATCAAAGTAGAACATATATTATTTAGTGGTTGATTTTGTTAATAAGAAATATGATACTATAAAAAAATGAAGTATTTATTTTAAACTTAATACAGTAAGAATGCTTATGGCTAAAAATTATCATCATATAAAACGAACGTTTTGATAAACCTTATTTTTGATATACAATACATAACATGAGTGAGTTTTCTTGGAAAATATCAGCACAAATTTCACTTAAGAAGCCTTTTGGGTAACATTTATGGGCCACCGTTGGACTATAAAGCAACTATATTTGATATAAAGTACGGCGGGGAGGATATCGAAGTATTAACGGAATTTAACGGAAATTGATATAAACTTCCGGTTTATTGTTATATATAGCAATTGATTTAACTGCAAATTTTTATCTTATTCTGAGAACTATGAACTGATAAATTGATTGGCTTTGCTCATCAGGATTGATACCACGTGTTGAAGGCCATCTGAAATTGTACTTGTACTGTTTCGATAAGTAGATGAAGATACAACCCAAGTTTAGCTTCATCATCATCATCATCAGCCCATTCATGTCCACTGCTGGACATAGGCCTCCCCTAAAGACGCTTGGTCATAGGAGGGTTTAGCTTAATAGGTTTAAAATGCCATCAACACTACGAATTCACAAATTAAAGTACAATCATCAACGAATGATGATGTTATATCATATCAGGAGTCTTAATGGAGCTATTAGAAAACTTATACAACTGTAAAAGATATTTTTTTATAATTTGGTTAATCGTTTTTTTTTAAATCAACGGACAACGGAGCAGATGAGCCTCCTTTATGGTAAGAGAACACCGCCCATTGACAATCACGTCACAGTCCGCGTATTGGTTGTGTTGCCACTTTTTACGCCAAGCGGCATTTTTAAGGTATATCCTCGGAATTTTAAGGGATATCCTCATTCCCTCAGCGAAACACAGTACAAATATCGTTTCACGCTGAGTATTTTGCGTGCCCGTGGTATCACTTTGGACCAGCCGATCCAATTAGTGCGTTCGCATATTATTTAGCATGGCTCTCCAACGGGTGAAGGTGTTTATCCTAGTTGCTATGGTTACCAGTTGGTTTAACTCACTATAAAACTTAAATTATTTCTCATTCCACGACATTGCGTTTTTTTTTCGCATTTTGTCCCGCACCTCACTATTCCGTGGAACCAAGTGTTTGTCTAAGTGTTTCCAAACCAATACGACTTAGGTAACTTTAATTAAAGTTAACCTTAAAGGCCAGCAAGTTTTGTGGCCCATCTGTAGCTGTCCATGGGCGGTGCACCACTTAGATGAGCCTCCTGTCCTGCCTTACATTTGCAAATTATTCCGCGAAACGTCAGAAACGTGGCAGAACGAAGTACGTAGACGGCTCCTGTATCCATTACAATAATTAAATGCCGGTCCCGGTCAGGTTAGATTTGGTTTAATGAAACCTTTTAACGAGCTCATTAAGATGAGTTCCATCCTTGGATATTTGTAATTAATTGCTGAATTTCAAATAGCCGAATATTTTATTACATTTCGAGATCGTATCAAATGTTTCTTTTCTAATTATTTTTTTATAGTATTGTGGAAAACAGTTCAGGCGTAAAAAGCCGACAAAACAACCACTGCCGGATTGTGACGCGGTTGTTCATGGGCGAATGTGATCTCTTACCATATAGGAGATCCATCAGCTACGTTGTCCGGTATATCATATTTTTTTAACAATAATTGTATTAATAATATAACTAATGTATATTAATAATAGCGATAGAAACGCGACATGAATTTCTTGCGATAATTAACAACTCATAGTAGACTGTCAATATTTGTATATTATATTAAATAGAATTACTAAGTTAAAGTGACAATTGGCTGGCCACATCGTTCGACGAGCCGACAACCGATGGGGAAGAAAGGTTCTCGAGTGGCGACCGCGTACCGGGGAACGCAGAGTGCGACGTCCCGCCACGCGATGTAAAGACGATATCATGAAGGTCGCGGGCAACCGCTGGATCCAGATCGCTCAAGATCGTAATAGATGGGCATCTTTGGGCAGGCCTATGTCCAGCAGTGGACTTGATAGGCTGATGATGATGATATTAAAAAGTAAAAACCTATGTTGAAGAACTTGTTGTGGTTACCAATCTGATTTAATCTGTTTTGTATATTATAATATTATAATTTATAATTTAGTCAGTTTTTTGAAAGGATTGATAGTGGCCGGGCGAGTGTCTTAATACTGTCGCACCCGTGAGAGAGCCATGCTAAAGCATATGCTGATGCACTAAGATGTACATATGTATACACATATCCTACATATGTATACACATATCCTACATATGTATACACTATGTAGATATATCTCTAAAGTAAAGTTCATCATCATCATCGTCATCATCATTTCAGCCATAGGATGTCCACTGCTGGACACAGGCCTCCCCTTCGCATCTCCAAAGCAAAGTTATAAATGATAAACAAAAGCGTGAATAAAACACTCTTAAACTTTAGAGCTAGTTAATTGAATTTGAGCGTGCGTCGACAAAGTTTACTTTCAGAACCCTTTGAATGTGCATTAACGAAATGGCCGACGTAATTTCGTTATTACACGCATCCCTTGTCCAGCTTTGTGTTCATAGTTCATACATAAAGTCTAAGAGCCACCATCTTGGAAGAGCCATTCTGAAAAATATTTGAAAGCCTCGAAGCTTAATGGTTTTAAAAGTGTACGATGAAGCGAGAGGTATCGGGTTTGAACCCGGTCCGGACAGTTATAATTTAATTTAGAATTTATTCGGTCTCTAGAAGGGCTTGACAGTGGCCGGGCGAATGTAATTAATAGTGTCGTACCCGTGGAAGAGCCATGCTGAAGCATATATTGACGCATTAATTGAGCCAGCTCGTCTGAAGTGATACAGCGGGCTAACTGCATACTCAGCGTGAAACAGTACTTGTACTGTGTTTACCAGAGTGCTTATCGGATGCCCTTAAATTGCCGCTTAAGGCGTAAAAAGGTATTCGCGGCGCGCGGCAGTGTTCTTACCATATAGGAGATCAAACTGCTCCGTAGTCTGCTATAGAATACAAAAAATATACAAAGAGAAATCGTCTGAATTTATAAATAGAATTTCATACAGTTCCACAAATCAGAGAACTATATATTTATGGAATATTAAAACCAGTTAAAGTAGAAAATAATAAAAAAATTCGTTCCAGTTTGCATGAAATAGTTTGAGCGCTCTCAAAAAGTTCAATGTGTTTCTGTTTGGGGCATTAACACATGCATGATCAATATTTAAATGAGTTTTTATTTTTTTAACAAACGCGGTTAATGGGTTAAGCTGTTTCCCTGATGATCAAAAAAGTGTTGCTTACGGATACTATTAACCTGTTTAGCTGCGGGTGTGTTGTTGCCTTTTATTGAAAAGGTATATCTAATTTTGAAAGCTCAAAGTCTAAATGTTTGGACAATACCTTTGCTTGGTTCTACTGAGTGATGGTGCTGGAAAAAAATGTTCAATTTAAAATTAACAAGAAAATGGACAACTGCGTCACAATCAGTGCTTTAGTTGTGTTGCAAGCATTTTACGCCACTTTAATGGTATAATTTCAAGTGCCTCTGATATCGTCACTCACTCAGCAAAATATTGTACAAGTATGGTGATGCAACATTCTGGGAGCCCGCAGTATCATTTCTAATTTGATCCAATTATTGTGTTAACATATGCTTCAGTATGCTTCTACTTTATGTAAAGTATAAGACCCGACCTGACTACTGTCAAAGGCTTCCACAGACTGAATAAAATTATAAACTTCTGACTCATTCAGCTATACAAGTACAGTATCCTTGTATCACTGTGGTATTCTTTGTGCCAGTTGTATCACTGCTAACAAGTCGAAGCAACCAATGCATCAGCATACTTATTCTATAGCTAAGGTAGTGTGACGCAGACCAACCACTATCAAACCTTTCTGTCCCAAGAACTGAATAAATTATATTCCAACCGGGAATCGAACTCGCTACCCTTGGCGTCATGTTAGCTAATAAGACCACTCAGCGATGAGATATTGAGACGTATACGGGTTTTTCGTTTCTTTAATAACACCGTACCTTCAAGTTTTTAATATAAACTTCGTCAAACTCCCTCGAAGTTTAATCCAACATAAAATGCTTAACAAAGTTGTGAGTTTAATTGGTGAAATAACTAAGTAATAAGTAATAAATTTTATGTAAAATATGTTACGATATTCCCTAACTCCATTAAGGAATTAAAGCGAAGTTGTTCACCGTAAAGTTAATTGTATAACTTGTTGAAACGTGTAAGAAATATATTAGACGCTCTTTGTGCAATTAGACGATATGTTATTAAGAAAAGATTTGATTTTTTTTATGAAAACAGAGAAAACGAGCAGGAAGCTCACATAGGATAAACAATCCTCCACCTACGGATAGCCCAGCACTTGCTGGCGCGGGTATATTACTGACCTTTTAGGCCTTTTTAGGTAGATTGATAATTCGGAGTGCGAAACATATATATGCAAAAATAGTACTCTTAGAGAGATATTAAAATATGACATCCTCCACAATATAAAGTAGATATCATTTATTTACTAGTTTTAGCTTGAGTTTTTCAATTAATCTAACTCTTTATAATGTTACTAGTGACTCGGTACGTAAATTAGCAGGTTAACTTAAGCTAAGTTAGTCTTAAGTTTAACTTAAAATATTTTTGGATACACACTTAAATTCCAGCATCTCATCCACGGCCCAGTTGAAGTGTATCTGAGAGTAGCGGTTCACAACTTATCGTAAGCAAGCCCACACGGCCAGAATAACAGCGTGAACCAGTACAAGTATTGTTTGACGCTGTAAGTGAGAATATCAGGCCTTAAAATTTTACCGCTTAACCATTGTTAAAAAACCGGCACCATAATCAAAGCACGGATTTATTATCACACAGCCCGCTTGCTCCGTTGCTCGTTACAAAAAAGATATGCAGTAAAAATAACACAAATTTGTTGTCCGATACGTGTCTGAGATCCGGTATTAGTGTGCTAAACTTCGGCTTGCTATACCTAGCAATTTTGGTATTGGGAAGTTAGACTTTGAAACAAGCAAGTTCATTGATGCAGAATCAACGTTTATCCACGCTCTTAGCGTGATTTCCTCTCGAGTTGTGATTATATTAATACTAAATCACAGCCATGAATTTGTTTCATATTAAATTTTAGAAATAAAATTGTACTTAAGTGCACCCATTATGATCTGAAATGATATACTGTTACTAATTTTCAAAGCTCTAAATAAAAGCTCCAACATACGTTTTTGTTGTAACCTTTTAAAAAAATCATCAATCTATATATTGATAAAACAAACTTCAGTCAGCAATTATTTGAAAAAGCGTCGAAAGCTGTACCAAACTGCGTAACATCCATTTAGATCAGCCGTGAAAGCCTTTGACTGCCAGCTGCGTTAGACCGTTTCAATGTAGCGCCATCGGATTTTTCACAGAACAACCAGTTGGCAGTGGAACAAATCATTACTATATCTATTCATAAAAGCTGCTAGTTTAGTAGTGACGCGGATTAGGTAAAATGTAAGGAATTTAAAGATATGCTGAAGCATATGATGACGCACTAATTGGGCAGGCTCGTCAAAGTGATACCACGGGCTCACAGAATACTCAGCGTGAAACGGCATATGAACTGTATTTTACAGAGTGAATGAGGATAACGGTCCTTAAAAGTTCCGCTTAAATCACGTAAACAGCCGGCAATACAACAAATGCGCGGACTTTGGCGTGCTTGTTCATGCCGGTGGTGTTCTCGTATCATATATGAGACCCACCTATTCCGTTGTCTACTATAGATTAAAAATAAAGATGATTATGATATCAAAAGTTCAGTACATATTCTTCATTTTTATCAATTTGAAGAGTAATTAACATTATAATAAAAAAGAGCTATGCTTAAATGTTCCTTTGTGATAAAACCATTTTAATATCCTTTATCAGAATTAATTTATTAATAATCTATACGCTCTCTCTCTCGCCCGTGAAAAAATATAACCGGATTTTTCTTTGTAGTAGTACCCTTTAAACGAATGCTTATCCTCGCGGAATTCGCTCAAGTATTCTTTTGAAGAAAGAATTATGTTCAAAAATAGATTTAACACGATGCCAAAATTGCCTTTGTGGATAAAAAAACGATTTTTAGAAAATAAAATTTTTAAGCACTTTGCTAAGACTATTAGAATTGCCATAGTATAAAAATAATATCGCCAAATGACAACTTTGTTAAATATAGATACTGTTTTTTGCCTATTGATTTCATTTCAATAATTATTTAAAATATACAATATTTAATAATATGTAAGAACTTTAAATTATTGTTTCTATGTATAATAATATCATAGCAATTAACAAAATGCATATTTTAAACCAGTTTAAAAAGTAACTTTTAATATAATAACATATAATCAATTTCAAAACCAATCATATCATAATTAAAAATAAAACATACATTACTATTTAACATATATTTTTTTATAATTTGTGCTCTGTAGCATTGTAATTCACACAGCCAGGATTTTTTTCTCTAGATTTCAGTTCGGTGAACAAGGAAATCTAGTTTTTAATGAGAACTTTATCACCGGAGGGTTCTAATTGACTTTTCCTACATCAGAAAGTATTATTTTATTTCATTATACTTATAAAAACCTATTCATTTGTAATTATATAACAGTTTTTTTACTGTATTGGCGGCTAATATTTCAAAGAAGTAATAATGTCAAAGGGCAAACTAATAATGCAATTACTTAAATGTATCAATACTCATCTCATATATATATTGCGTAGGCTGCTGTTGGTGCAGTAAGTGAATCGAGTTTCGCCACGAAGTTCTGAACTCAATAAGACAGCAGATGTTAGTTGTTTGTCATAGACTCGAAACGGTTTTAGTCATACTGGCGTCCTGTAACAGCTACATATATTTTCAACACATAAATAATTTATTTGACGTTAAAAAACAATCTCACTGAATACAAGGGTGGAATCGAACTGTGCTTCGCTGAGTGAATTAGCGAAGAATTTAGCTTGCCACTAAAGAGACGTAAAAGACCATCAAAACAACCAAAGTGTGGCGTAGTTTCCTCTTGGCGACGGACATCTGTTATTATTAAGATACCTGCTATCTGCTATATTATAAAAAAACGATATTCTTTAAAGAAATAAACTAGCTTTGATGATTTTTTAGTGTTAACGTAATTTAAAAGACAACTAAGACTTGTGACTCAAGAGTTTTATAGTATTTATGAGTATGTCGTGTACCTATTTCTTTAAATATGTTGTGATTACGCGTGAGTTGGCCGCGCTGTGACGTAATTGTCCACGCGCGCTCCGTGGCATTGCAGTGCTTGCAGGCCGCAGCTCCGCCCAGCCTTTCAGCCTGTGCTGTCAATTGGAAATTCCTTGTAATGAGTCCGATCGACTCACGCGCTTATAAGTTCTAGTTTAATACTTCATACTCAAATGAATTTTACTTGCTATCAAATTGTTTTGCTTCTTAATTTCTTTTCCACTTGTGTAAATTATAATTGTCTGATTCATCTACCTTCAATAAACTTTAATGTTATATGGACTATCTACAGATGAATTTTGTCTTCAATTCTGGAGGCAGAATACACAGTTTCAACTGTATTATCTCGATGTTTGTCGGTCCACAGCCTTTTCCTTCCTGAGCCTTTTTAACATATTTTAGGCAATGAACCAAATCTCTGGAAATTCCAAATCATTGTAACTTGGGGATTAAAAAGAAATAACCTATCTATTTATGGCTGACAATTGGAACTAGGATGTTTAGCGGTAAATGACATATTTTATTTTGAATTATCTTCCTCTGTTTTAACATAAAATATAGTAAATGAACATAAGTGGCACACAAGGTTTACAGTGCAGCAAATAGATACTCGATTCATCGGAACATGTGTTGCACAATGTATTGAATGTAGAATGAAATACAGCCTTACTTTAAATTTTATTGAACAGATGAATATTCACAAATGCAAATGAAATCTTGAATTGCTTTCATAATAATAGAAATTCAAATGGCTTTGTTTTATTTGTTCACTCAATAAAATGTAAATTTATTTTATTATCTATGTATGTATTTATTATCTATGTCTTAATACTGTATTACCGTATTGAAGCATATTCTGACACCAAAATTGAGCCAAGTCGTCTGAAGTAATATCGGCTTAACCTGTTATTCTGTGAGCCCGTGATATCTTTACATACAGTAAAAAAATACAAAAAATGTTACTTATTAAGAAAGTTAAACAAGAAGATATATCTAAATATGATAGATTAAAGAAAAGTGTCTTGATAGTCAATTGTTTAAATTATTACCAACATAAACAATGTATCGTCTGCTTAACTGAAGTTTGCTTCTTGTACGTAGAATGTAATTGTTTTTGTAACGAAGTGTTGATAAATTTAAATCTGATGCGAACCAGTGTCCACTGTAAGTCTTCAGTCAGATAGCATTGATTGGTTTTTATTTGAAATATTTTTTTCTTTAATTATACCTATGTAAAAATAATTTATTTCACTAATTAATGACGTCGGAAGCTTAACTTGCCTCTTAAAAGACCGATAGTACAACCAAAGCGCGGATCCATGGATAACTGTGCTCTTTTACCATCGAGAAATACCCACTCGTCTTCACTGCTATTAAGATTGTAGATTTATCTCTTATTTTTACGTATTATTATGTTTTTAAGACTTTTAAAATATTTGTAATATTTTTTTAGGAACTTTTTTATTAATTAACAAATATATTCTATGAAATTAACTTACTTTTTTAGATATTTAATATGTGTTTTACTATCGGAGAGTCACCTTACACAATACCAGCAAGAAACAATACTTGTACTATGTTTCGTTGAGAGAGTGAGGGTATTGAAGGTTCTTGAAATTATACTGTTCAAGCAGCGTAAAAGCAGGCAAAACAACTAAAGCGCAGATTGTGCTACGGTTGTCTAAGTCTGGCGGTAATGTCTTAACATATAGAAGACCCACCTGCTCCGTTGCCCGCTACATAATAAAATATATTTTAACTTATTGTTAAATTTGTTTTTAATTACGATACAAGTACCGATTCACGCTAAGCATTCTGTGACCATGTGGTATTACATCGGCCGAATCCGTCAAAAAATAAATTATAATTTTTTTTTTCGGACCGGTATTTGATGCCGATACCTTTAACTTCTTGGTAGGCTTATAAACCACATAGCTATGATGCAATTATAATTGTACAAGACAGAATAGTATAGTAAACAGTCTAACCATTCATTATCACCATCGTCGAGCTCAAAGGCTTTGCATAGAAAATGAGAGTGGGACTAAAACCTACTTTAAAATGTGCTAATTCCGGGCCCCAGCGGGCTTTGCGCTTAAAACTGTTAAAAGTCGCCTTCTGATGTTAGGGGAAATTCGCTCACCGTAACGGACTGAACTTTTATGCATTTTATGAGTTATCCACCTAATTATGAGTTTCAGTTTGTAATGATGCTTTCTAAGAATTAATTTTATAAGGTCTGAGTGCGTTTTAATATTAATAAATTTATAATGTCATTCAAGGCTAGATATTCATATATTTTTTTTAAAGTATAATGCTGACTACCTGGTTTTCATGTTTATTCAAGAGTGAATTACGCCACAATCTTTTCTATGGCTGTGTTGCCGGATTTTGCGACGCTAAGTATCAGTAAAAGGTATTTTAGTAACCTTACTCACTTAGTTAAATATAGAATAAGCAGGAGGTTATGGTATCACTTCGAATGAGACGTCCTAGTTAGTGCTTTTCAAATGGTCATAATTGTTCTTCCATATAAGACAGTGTTAATACTCTCGATGGGCTACCAAACCCTAAAAAAAATTATAAAAGTTATGAATTCAATTCAGACCCTGAAACAAACCTATGACGTTTTCATTTTAATATACCGTTTCATGTTGAGCATTCTGTAAGCCGGTAGTATCACTTCAGACGAGGCAGCCTATTAATATAGACAAAACACTAAAAGATTAAGTCTACTCTGAAATAGCCTAACTGATTTCATCAAAATAATTTTTAAATTCTACCATCTAAGTGACATTATTTTTAATATACATAAAGACATAATTATGACATTTATAGAAGTAGCGAGGATGTAATATCACTCTACATAAGGCTCTCATTAGATTTTAACTTTAACGAATATAATAAATATTGTTTAAAATTGATAAAATTTTATTAGTTTAATTTTTGCTAAGAATCAGCTATAAAATATGAAGAAGCACAGATTTCACCCCACCCATTTCACCTCAGGGAATACCAGTTTGTGATGGGGGAACGAAAATTACTTTAGCGTTTATCTTTTATGACCCGTGCAACGGAGGGTGGTTCCGTTCGTGAAGAGCTAAAGCGAAGCCGGATATGAGAAAATCCCGAACCGATACAATATATGTTTGAAAAAAAATTATGAAAATTTACGTATCAGCTATTTTTGATTTTATTTATGGCAAGACAACAGTAGTAGTTGTTGAACAGTATTGACAAATTAAGTAAATAATTTAATTATGAAAAATAAATAACATTACATAATACATAACACGCTATTTTGACAAATAATTGAAAATTATATTGTTAGAATATTGAATAAAAATAATTTCGACTATCATTAAAAATTTGTAAGTTGGATAAATAATTATTGACTGAATCTTAACCCAATCTGTAATGCATACAAAATTTCATAACCACTGTCGAGATGTAGGTATCAAAGGAGAGAACAACAAAAACACAACGGGAATATTTATTATCAAGTATTACATATTACATTTATTTTATATTTAGTATTTTACCTATACAAAAAATATCATTGGAGATAGTTTAATAAATCTTAATTATAGATTACGATATATTTTAATGGATATAAATGTTTATTTAAAATGTATTTTAAGAAACTAAATCCAACAAAGGAGACTTAAAAACACCAAAACCTGACCTACATTTGTTCATGGGCGATGGGCTTATCCCAGACGAGCATGATAGTTTGCCTTCCGTTGTTATAAGAAAAATCTAAGGTTCTATGTAGTACTGAAATAATACCTACTTATATGTTTAAATTAGTACATCATATAAATTTCACACGTACTTAAGTCTCTGATGATGATGACGATAAGTCACTGAATAACTAATAATAATAATTTTATTAAATAATTACTAATAATTTTCCTTTCTAATGTAATTACATTAGAAAGGAAAATTATTAAGTACAAACAAGGACATTGATGTTTTCATTCCACTTATACACTTATAAAGTATTAAAATGATTAGTTCTATGAAACTGTATGAATTTTTTTTTGTTCGTCATATCAATCATGATTTCTATCGTAAAGTGTATGGGGTTTTTATTAAAATTATCATTTCTATAGAAGCAAAGTAATAGTGACGAACCATCCAACGCTTACACTGACCATATAAATGACACATTGAAGACGTGACAGAGGTTAATCTAAAATTAGTGGCCAAGGTGTTTGAAATGCTTAGCATTTTTATTAGAATTCTTGTTTTCTTACAATTCCTATGTGGTTTCTATGTGAGATTTTCAAAGAATAAAATTGTAGATTTGATTGTTATGTCTTATGTCATTGTAATTGGTACTTTCACCGCAGTTGGGCTTTATTCAACTCCCATATCTGGCAATGAGCATATTTTATTCAATCTTTTCTTTCTGATTGACTTTATAATAATGACATTCCTTACATTTATCAACAAAACTGTTTATGTGTCGCGATTTCTCGAAAATTTGGTGATAATTGACGCTAAACTGCAGTGGAAAACTCCATTGACCATCTTCATAAAAATAATTCTGTTTTTAATTGTTGTAATTATTGAAAGAGTTTTCCACTTATGGTGGTACTATATTAGCTATCACAGACTTAGTATTTTAGAGGTCATAAGTAAGGTTTCATGGCTCATATACAAATCTGGTAACTTTTTCAATTCATCTTTACGAAATCTTTTATTTGAAATGACACGACAGAGAATCAAAATTCTTATAATTACTTTTGAGAAGAATATGAATGAAAACGTCGTTAATAAAATCGATGAAATTGATAAGACATTAGATATTTATAAAAATATAAAGGATAACATGAACTCTTGTGGAATCATACCCAAATGCTATGTGAGTATTGAAAAATGTAATTACATTTCTTTAGAGCACATTATTATTTAATTTTCTTAATGTTTTTTAATAAATATTAAAATCTCACCCGTGGGAGAGCATACTGAAGCATATGCGGACGCACTAAATCGGTCAGCTCGTCCGAAGTGATACCGCAGGCTCACAGAATGCCCAACGTGAAACGGTATTTGTACTGTGTTTTGCTGAGTCAGCGAGGATATCGGAGGCCCTTAAAAACGCCGCTTAAGTGGCGTAAAAAGCCGGCAACACGGCGGGCAGGGCTACTTGATGGTAAGAAATCACCGCCACCCATAGACAACACTGCTAAAATTCGCGCTTTGGTTGTCTTGTCGGTTTATTAAGTCTTTCAAGTGACATAACTCGATGGTATCCTTACTTAGCCAAACAAAGTACAAGTACTGTTTCATTCTGGTATTTTGAGAGCCCGTGGTATTACTCCTGACGAGCTGGTTCAATTAGTGCGTCAGTATATACACATTTGGGTGTAGGTTTACTTTACTCTATCAATAGCCAAATTAAGGTTTTATTGCTCTTAGAAAAAATCTGCACGTCCCTTAGTTTTCCTAAAAGCTGGTTAATACCTTTTTTTTACAGATTTTACGAGATTTTCTTATGGCATTTCAATATCTCATCCTAACCACGATTCGTTTTGGTTTCGACAAAGAAAATGTAGTGAGTAAATACTGTAAAATTATTTCTTTAATGGTGTCAAAAAGACTGGAAAATCTGTTAGTGGCAACACTACTTTTTCTATTTGAATGTTTCTTTGAAATTTGAATACAAAACAAAAGATGCGCCAAAATAAAAATTAATATGTACTAATTACTTTTAACTATTTTTTATTACTAATAATTTTTTTTTTGAAAGACGATACATGTTATGAGAGGGTATCGGGGCCATTATTGGAAAATTTCACCACCGCCCCTGAACAACTATTTGTGGTGCCGAGTTTTTATGCCTTAAAAATGCGACAATTTAAACTAAGTAGTCCTCGGCTACACATGCTATTAAAAAGCTGGCCAACTCCAAAAACCGTATAATTTATAATCAATATTCACCAGGACGAGAATCGAACCCGGTACACATACCTATTAGAAGCATGGTAACTCATAAAATTCTGTTAGTAAGAAAAAACAAATTATTCCAGATGAAGTATCGCTTCGTGGTACAAACTTTTATAAATATCTTTTTAGCCTGCTTGCCATGTCTGATTGTGCAAGGAGCGATAAACAATGTTGAAAACATAAAAGTGGTTCTTGCTAAGGCTTTATTAAACTGTCCAGTAGAAAATGGCAAGTAAATATGAATATCTTTTATATATGAAACTATTCCATCAGAGGATTTATCTTATTCCCGTTAAATAAATACATCACAAAATAACTTCTTTATTGGTTTATAACATTCTTAACAAAATGTTTAAAAATCTTGTTTAATTTTTATGATATAAAAAAAAACGGGCGGGGTGTGATGGTAAGATAGCACCGCCTACCTTGGACAGCCTCACCATAATCTACGCTCTGGTTGTCTTGCTGTAGATAACTATATGATTCTCCATGACCTGTTAGTGCAACATATGCTTCAGCATGAATGATCCTCGGGGTGAGAACCCACTGCTTGAATTAATCAGCTGGCTTCAGAGGTATTTCCAAACCATAGCGACTTGGGGACCAAAAAGAGCGTATGTAAGGCCGTAAACAAAACCGCGTCATATTATGAGCTGAGGTGTCTGTGGCAGAGGACTGCTTATCCTAGGTTAGCCTCCTAATCGTTTGGTTCCGTAATTAAAAAAAAAACGTTTATAAGTGGATTTGACTCTAACAATCTTTACTTTTTTTTATAAATAATGCAATTACGCAAATTACATTTCAGATGCAGACTTTCTAGAGAACAAAATAAAGGATGCTTTTAAATATTTGGAAGCAAACCCGTTCCACTTTACAGTATTACGTCTTTTTAAGTTAAATTTAATCCAACCTCTTATCTTCATTCATATTTGTACTACGTATGTAATTATAACTATTCAGTTCTATAAAGTAACATAGTGTTAACAATCGGTGTTAACTCAAATAGTCTTATTTGAATTAAATTCAAAAAGTCAACGTATGAAGTATATATATATCATAAATACAAATTCAAATTTCATAGATGCAATTTTCATAATCTAAAATTAGTTTTAATTACTGTCTTATATGTACACAAATTAAAATTCATGTTTTATAATGTTACTTATGTCATAACCGAAATATGCAGACGTGGAAACTAGCGAATCATTCAGATTTTTTAAGATTTAAAATTAGATAAAATATATTTATTTCCATTATACAGAAGCAGAGGCTAAGGTGGATATGATTATATAAAAGGTTCATAAACTTTTAGTAGGATCACAAAAGTGATACCCCTAACATACAATTTATGGCAGTCCATAATTAGAGGTCACACTAACAAATCATTCCACTTTCAGTCACGTACACTAAAGGGTCATATTGCATTCCCTCATTCACCCTTCGAACGGCTCTTGTGCCCGAAAATAAATTCGGATAGACATCTCGGCATTTTTATATCTTATTTATAAGGTCAATATATAGAAATATAGGGAACCTACTTCGATTTAGGGCGTCATGGTCAACGGGCAATATGGTCTATAGTTTAATAACTGTAAAACATGTTATATACTTATAAAAATTAGTATTTTACCGTTTTGAACGAAATGCAATATTTTGACTGCTCTTAGATGGCCGGCAACGCACCCGCGGTTCTCCAAAGGCTAGGGAAGTCCATAGGCGGAAGACCCCTTATCATGGGTGAACTTCCTTGTTTGCCACCGTTCCCATAAAAATGTGAAATAAAAGGAGTCAAAACTTGTATTAAAATGTTTGTAAAAAGATTTTGTAATATAATAAACGATCAGTGCACCGCCGACGCCAGCAGTGTAAAATCCCATCTTGTGGCGTATGCACGCTTTGTTTATGGTAGCTACGCGGCACGCACTACCTTCATTTATTATACTCTATTTCAATCATATTTTTGTATAATTTTTAGACTTCTTTGTTCTTTCTATGAATTTATTCTATATGCCATATAAATAATCACATTTGAAGAAGTGTTTTTCTTAATAACCGAATTGATAAAGAGGCCTACAATATAATAAATAAAATATTTCATAATATGTATTATCATACAAATTGAGTTTTTATTTACATTCACATTCTTTTATATAAAGAGACTAGGCCATTTGACAGATCGTGTTTAAATGTCGAGCGGCCATGGGTTGTCGGGCGAGGAGAATTAATACAACTTTTTTTAAGGATAACAATATTCGATTACACGCGATGATACACAAAAATAGCTCCGTCATTATGTGATTATAATAACGTAGCTATTTTTCAGCACATTCAATCTCCACCGAACACGTTTTATAAAGTGCTATGCAAATGGATTATTATTCACCTACACATACCTTCTCACAAAAGAGCCCGACATTGTCATTGTCAGAGTGAAGAAACGTCTAGAAATACGCTCTTTAACCGATGTCCCTTTCACTTTCATATATAATATTAAGTCTTTATAAAGTGACAATGCATCGAAAAATGTATACACAAATCAGCAATGAAAAATATAAATTATAAAAAGAAATAATTTTTGATACATAAGCATTGTAATAATACCAAATTATATAATTGTAAGTAAATTTCATTGATAAATTTAATAATTATAAAGTTTGTTATAATTAATAAATATAGGAATTAGTGCGTTGGCGTATGCTTCAGAATGGCTTTCCCACGGGAGATTATGATATAACTTAAGCTCTATATAGGTATCAGCGATATTTAATTATTTGAAAACATTTAATTATTGAATGTAACTGTGTAGGAATGTAATTAATCTGTAATCCAAAAAGTAAAAATCATCTAGTTAGCTCCCAGGCTATGTGGCTAGCTTATAGTAACGATAGATCGATACTCTAATTGTTCGCCAACAAAGGGCCGGATATTAGAAGCCAAGTATTAAAGTATGTAACATTGAATTTCTAGACGTCAATTACTTCTATATAGTTTCTTGGCTATGATTTGTACGTTATGAAACAGGCCGGGTGTGAATATACAAATTATTAATACATAAAATTTATACAGATTGAGGATTGAATTTGTGTCTATATAATGATATAGTTTCTCCTTTGAATACTATTATACTAATATTAACCAAAATTAGATCTAATATTTTTTGCTTTTTTTATTTATCTTATTATTTTTTTCATCTAACTTAGTTAAAAGATGTTACAATTAATTCAAATACGGACCACGTGATCTGGAAGAAATGTTTTTATTTAAAACTATATAAAATAAAGTTACTATGTATATTTGACAAACAAATATAATTTGTTTAACTATTCAATAATTGAATGTATATTTTTTTAAAAACTACATATTACTGTCATTGACAAAAAGTCTCCATGAACTAAAGGGAAAGAAAAAAAAATCATATCTTTACAGCCTTCCAAAGCTATTCTATTCAATGTTTGTTTCAAAAAACTTTCATCCTTTTAACACAGAAAAATGCCACGTTTACAAAATAATAGGTAACTTACCTCGTTGATTCCCAAGTTCGCACGTTTGCCACTAGAATCGTATACAAAGTTATTAACTGGCGCGTCTGTTATTATATTAAGAAAACTTGACAATAAACTTACATTCTAAAATGCAGAGACCAGAGTATCGTTGGTGAAATAAAAATCATTGATTGCCATTAATTTGATTTTCCAATTTCGCCTTGATACTCACGGCTTAAATCTTTGGCGAACCGAATTTCCTTAGTTTTTAGGATAAGCCGTTTTAACCTTAATTATTATAGTAGTAAAAGAAACTATATTTCAGCTTAGTTGTATATTAAATATTCATAAATAAAACATAGATATAGCTTAATGTAATTCCAAAGCAGCACAACATCTATCTAGAGTTTATAATAATATTATATATTTTAAGTAATTTAATGTTAATCAATTTTGAGAAAGAATAAAGTACATACAATGGTGTATTTTTAAAATTTTATATTAATAAAAATACCTATAAAATCAATAAAGGTACCAATTTGACCATACCAGATGTCAAACAATACATTTTTTTCCTTTCAGAATAGAGAAATGTGAATTATCATCATACTATATACAAATTTCTTGTTTCAAATCTCATTTTTGTTCTACAATTTGGAACTAACAATTGCCTTCCATCTTCATAAAAGACTAAAGAATAACAACAACCAAGATCGATTTTTTTACAAAATGTCACGTATATTGTCGAAGTCAAATGTCTTAAATTCAAATTTCATAAACATTCAAGTCCGTTTACGATTGTAACAGCGCGTGGGTCCCGACATATTTCCTATCCTTTGAAGTTGAAAACTTTCCAAGCTCAACCAATTCCCCTTTAAAGGCACGCCGAGCAAAACAATCCGCCAGCCACTTTCAACTTTTATTCTTTTCTGTTTGCCTTTTTAGATTGGCCCGTACGTTTAATTTTCTTGGCGATATGCTGGAGTAAACAAGCCAAAGCACTAAACATATTTCAATAGACATGCTCTGATGTTTTTCTTTGTGCCTCGTGCACTCAAAGCTTTTATCAATAAGCTCTAAGTACAAAGCTGTTTGCATTATCAAGCATATTTTTGAATTTGCATTTCATTAAAGATATTAAATCTTTACGTTATACATACTACACTTACTACTTATAAGCAATTAAGCTATGTATATCAATTTAGTACTTTAATTAAAAGCAGAGCTGATATTATACATACTTGAACAAGAATGTTCATTTAAAAAAACTTTAAAATTCAGCGCACTATGAACGTTGGAGCGATGCAACGACAAAAAATTACCGTTTTGGGAGCCGTATGAAAAGTTGTCGGCGTATATAAGGATATTAATTTCGAAAATTAAGTGCGCCTTGACAGTTTTCATTATGAATTTTGAAAACTTTATAGTGCGGGTAGATTAGGATAGAGTGCTTTTTAAGTATAACAATGCTTAATTCAATGAATCACTTCGTAATTTAATGAAAATAATAATTATCTTAGTTATAAAGTTTAGCTTATATTTTTAATTCGACGAGTTTTAGATCAAATTACATCATTATAAATCAATTAATTATACAGCAAACGAGGTTTTGCCAAATGAATATGCCATATATGTCATATATAACGGACTTTTATATAGGCACTTTCAAGTTCTATGACTTTTCTCTACAACTCAACCATATCTCGTTAAAACAGCATTTGAAACATTATCGTTCGACTGTTTATCTTCTTCGACTTACTTTGCACATCCGACAAACACAAGTAAACCTTTTTTTTTGTTCCGGCAAATATATTATGTTATTTATATTACCGTAGCATTCTATTGGTTAAATAATTTTCAAGATTTTCATTAAATCCAGTTATTATATCCTACCACGTCACCAAAATTTTAGCATTAATAATATAGATGAATTTTAAATTAATAAGAAAATTATGAGATTCAATTAATGATTGAATAAATAAAGATTTGATCTATTGTGATTTAATCACAATATAAAATTAATCAACTTCAATACACTAGTTAAGATATTACAGTCGTACTCTGACAAAGATCCATTCAAATATACCCATTTTCATATGGGTTTCGTTGATTGAGTGATGATATTGTAGACCCGCTAAGTAAAAAGCCGGCAGAGATTGTGGCGTGGCTAGTCAGCCATGGGTGATGGTGATATACCACCATCGAGAAGAAACGCCGTTAGCTACACAAAAGTTCAGAGCTTGTTTTAAATTTTACTTTCGCATTTTTTGTAATTTCAAATAATATATAATAATAAATATAGTATGTATGAATTGTAAATTAAAAAATGACAGGCACACGAGTGAAATGAAGGCTCACATAGGTCACCTATGGACTCTACTAATCCTAACTGATTTGACGGCGTATTTTTTTTTAATATTTTCGGTAGCAAACGAGCAGGAGGCTTACCTAGGGCAAGCGTTCTTCCGTCCATAGACACCCCCAGCCTTTGCAGAGCCGCGGGTGCGTTGCCGGTCTTTAAGGTAAATGTAAGCTCTTTTTTTGAAGGTCCCCAAGTCGTATTGTTTTGAAAATACCCCTGCTGTTAACTGATTACACAGAGAGGTAGTGGGCGGCATAAAATGACTTAAAACACACTCAGTTGTGGAACGACAAATATAGAGATGAAAGTGATGAAACTTTGCATTCTACCTCGATATTCAATGGTAAAATTCAGCAGCTGGTATCAGTCCAAACAGCTCCTCCGAACATTCCCCGGCCTTTTAGGAATAGTTACGCTTTTGAAATAAAAGTCCCTACTTGTTTGGAAATACATTCGCAGACAGTTGGTTTAACAGAGGGATAGTGCACGGCACAAAATGGCTTAAAAACGACAAACATTGAAGTAATATGGATGAAATATAAATAGATTCTATGAAAAAATTTATGTTTTTACAAAGTGATATATGTGTTTCAATATTGCCTTTTCCTTTCTCACATCTACCCGTGTTAACAAGAGCCAAAACAAACACGCCACCTTCAGCTTGCGAATCGTTAAGAAGCTCGTAACATTGTTTCGTAAATCGCTCCCAACTATTTCGTACCCAACAAACCATTTAAGACTTGCAAGTTCTGTTTCACCTACGGGCATTATCGTAATCAACTGTCTTTAAATAGTTCAGCTCACCCTCTTATGCAACTTATAACGTTCAAATAAGAGTTGTTTTAGAATGACAGCGAAAGTTCCGAAGTGTTTGCCTGTAAAAACAGCAGTAAAAGTCAACGGTCGTCTAAACGGAACTACTTACTGTAATTTAACGAAATACTGTACAAGGGATTCGGGAAACAACGCGCTCTCTGTCGTTATAGTATAAAGTATGTTTCAACATCAGCCTATCAAGTCCACTGCTGGACATAGGCCTCCCCAAAGACGCCCACTTATTACGATCTTGAGCGATATGGGTTCAGCGGTTGCCCGCGACCTTAGTGAGATCGTCTTTCCATCGCGAGGCGGGAAGTCCCACTCTGCGTTTTCCGGTACGCGGTCGCCACTCGAGAACCTTTGTTCCCCATCGGTTCGTCGAGCGATGTGGCCAGCCCATTGCCACTTCAACTTACTAATACGGCGGGCAATGTCGGTTACTTTGG